>JANBXA010000729.1:42560000-42615000 GCA_030556225.1 Cricetiscus sungorus | reverse complement strand
ATTGGCCACTCAGTCCCAAGGATACATCCATTTCTACCTCTCCAGTGTTGAGATTTCAAGCCCATGCTACCACACCCAGTTTTTCTTTCTTTTTTTTTTTTAAATTTATTTTTAATGTGAGTTCTCAGGATTGAACTCAGATGATCCTCCTGTTTGCTAGACAAGCACTTTACTAAGCTAAACCCCAGCCCTGAATTATAATCAATTGAATCACTTTTCAGCCTTCTATAGCACAGGACCTAATGCATAATAGACAAATCTGTTGAGAATACAAACTTGGATATATTACTCAGCTTGCCATTCCTGCAATGGGAGAACATCTGAACCATAGACAGCCAAGAGACAAAACAAGTAGAGCACACAGGTCTCAACCAGTCTTCCCATCTCTCCAAATGCCAAATGACATTCTTTCCTGCTGTCCCTCCCCTCCACCTCTCAGTCTCTATGGACATGTGATAGGATGTCTGACACAATGACACAGAATTACTTCTACTTAAACACCATTCAGCCAACTTCCCAGATTCCAACTAAAATGTCAATATGAGCTAATGGACTGAGTTGTTTTCTTTATCTTCTCTATATTCTGGGTCTCTCTTACTACTTCCAATATCCAGTGAGTGACCTTAAGACAAAAACCTCTAAATTCTTTCTTTTTCCTGCGTCTCTGAATCCAGCTTGTTAACTGTACTTCTAATGGAAGCCCACAAAACTTCTCATGAACCTAGAGCCTTTACAATGTCCCAGTGGCCAACACCAAACAAAATTAGGATTCCAGGAAAAAAAAAATTGAGTCAGGTTCTCACTGTGTAGTCCTGGCTGGTCTGGAACTCACTATGCAGCCCAGGCTGGCCTCAAACTCACAAGAGGTCCACCTGTCTCAGCCACCTTTGTCCTGGGATGGGGGGGGGGGCACCATGCCTAGCTATTATTCATTTGCCAGTACACCATACTCTAATTATAAATCCAAATACATTTATTATGTTTTTCTGCACACATCATCTATTTTTCTCCTGTGGCCTTCTTCTGGGCCCCTAGTTTAGGCCAAGTCCCTTTACTCTCAACAACACCCCCCCCACCTTCTATTAAAATAAAATGAACTATTATAATACAATGCAATACAATAAATGAACTATTTGAGTAGGATCATTTTCTACTAAATTTCCAATGTTTATGAGCAGATCCCACAGACAGACATGCTAACTTGGATACAGCAAGTCATTTGTCTCTGCACAAGCAGGCAATACTGGGGAACATTTTCTCACATGACCCTTCAAATCTGCCTTTAGATATTCTAAAGATGAGATTCAAAACCAAGCCAAGCACAGTGACTCAGTAATCCCAGCACTCCAGGGTACTAAGGCTGGAGGATTGATTGCCCAAAGTTCCAAGACTAGTATGGGCAAGATTCTGTCTCAGAAAACTAAAAACAAATCCAGACACATGCTGCCACATCAATATATTCTTCAAGTCTATTGAAACCATTATTTCAATTTGCAATGTCTTTATTCCACAAGGGTTCATATGTGGTATTTGCAGAGATTCTGCTTAGGTTTTCTTGTCTTTGTGTTGTTGGCATTTCCTTAACCTTCCAACATTATACAAAGGCCAGGAAGGCAGGCAGCCAAGAAGCTGGATGCAATTCTCCATTATAATGCTAGGCAATGATGACAAGGGTCAGATACATCTGCATTTGCACAGATTACAATAAGAACCAGGAAATCTATCTTTGGCTAGCTATGTGTTTATCGTCTTCATCTAACTGGATAAAGTACGGTGAGCTGGTAAATGAAGAGAATCTTAAGCATTGTGGTAACAAGTTAAGCACTGCCTGGTTCTCTAACCTATGAACATACTTTTAAAGCAGATTCACTTTCCAGACCTACCCCCACCTATCAGCTCCAACTGCAGTTTGGATGGTTGGAATTGGAGGAAAAAACTGATTCACACCCTCCCACCCCCATCACAGAGCCTGGAACTCACTGTGAAGAGTGCTGGGATTAAAGATGGAGTCCCCAAAATCAGCCATGGTGGAGCACAGCATTTAATCCCAGGCAGATCTCTGTGAGATTGAGGCCAGCCTGGTCTACACAGTGAGATAGATCCAGGCCAGCCAGGGTTACATGGGGAGACCCTATCTCAAAAGCTAAAAACAAAACAGAAGCTTAGCTAAATTCATGAGTGATTGGTTTCTAGAGGATTATAAAAGCCTGTTAGGAAGCCACTCCTTGAACTTGAAGGTTGGAGCCCTGAGAAACAGGTAGGTTCTCTAAGTTATGTCTCTCCACCCATAGGCAAAATATAGGCTACATCTGCCTGCTGCTTGTTACACTGTGACAACTAAGCAAGTTACCCACACCTGAAATAACAGGTAGAGTGTGTGACAGCTAGTAGTGTACTGTGCCATCCCTCCTCATGACAGGCTATCACTAATCTATCAAGAGTCTACAAAGCTTCCCCGGCACAGAAGCCATGTGACAATTCCCAGCAGAATGCAGTTCTTTCATTAGTCAAGATGAAAAGGAATAGAACTGATGGACCAGCCCGAGGTTGCTGGTCCAGGGCCATGTAAGAGAGGCTAACTGGTGTGGTAATCCAAATCCAAAGGCTGGAGAGATGGCTCCATGATTAAGAGCACTTGCTGCTCATCCACAGGGCCAGAGTTTTGTTTTAGGCACCCATACTAGGCTGCTCACACTGCCTGTAACTCCAGCTCCAGGGGATTCTATACCTCCTCACCTTTGCAGGTGTTCGAACACACATAGACACACATAGACACACACACACACACACACACACACACACAAAATATTGAAAAATTCCCCACAGTAATTTAAAAAACAATCCAAACCCAACCTAGAGTTACAGCCTTTAACTCACATGATCTACAGCCATGGGAGCCTGAAGTTCTTCCATTTTGTTTTCCTCAACAAATATGCTTTTGCCTTTTCTACTATAAAGGTAAACTAGATTAACCTAGTGGTGATAGGAAAACCAACCAGAGGGGGAAATAGGGGAATGGGGAAGGGCAATGGAGGGGGCAAATAAGAACAAGGTATAGTGATAGATATGCATGAAAATGTCACAGTGAAACCCATTTCTTTGTATGTCAACCAAACAACAACAACAACAACACAGCACATAGGCACAACCCTTGAATGCAATAGAAAGGTGTTCTTCGAAGGACCTTTATGCCTCTCTGTAGCCTTTAACAAAGTTCCTTCAACCAAACTACTATCTAAATTTTGCTTTGTTCATTCATTATATTTTGCTGACTTTCTAAATCACCATAATTAAAAACACCTTATTCCGGGTGGTGGTGGTACATGCCTTTAACACCAGCATTAAGGAGGCAGAGGCAGAGGCAGAGGCAGATGTATCTCTGTGAGGCAGAAGTCAGCCTGTTCTTCAGAGTGAGTTCCAGGATGGCCAAGGCTACACAAAGAAACCCTATCTTGAAAACAAAGACAAATAAATAAAAACCCATCCAAACAACAACAACCCCCCAAAACAAACACACCACCAAAAAAACTAACCAACCAACCAAACAAACCCCAAAACCCTTACTTTTAAAATTTGTGGTTTGGTATCTCATTGGGTAATTTCTACAATAAATCTTCTATTTCCTTTAATAATGTAGTTATAAAGAATTACAGTCTTTTTCTGGGTGTGGTGGCTAATGCCAGAGGCAGGTGGATCTCTGTAACCAGCCTGGCCTACATAACCTTGTTCCAGGACAGCCAGGACCATGTAGATACACTGTTTCAAAACAAAACAAAACAAAACAAAACAAAACAAAACAAAACAAAATAAATAAAACAAAAAACCAAAACAAACAAACAAAAAATTGTAATCTTAGGGTTAAAGTCCTGTGTCATTACACCCAGTCCTAGATTTACATAAACTAAAACTGCAGATCTTACGGCCAGTAAGATGGCACAGTGAGCAAGGGTGCTTATTGGAAATCCTGATGACCTGAGTCTGATCCTAGGACTCAGATGATGGAAAGAACCAATTCCTGCAGGGTGCGCGCGCGCGCGCGCGCGCGCACACACACACACACACACACACACACACACACACACACTCGAGTTTCTCCCCATACATTTTTTTTTTTTTTAAATGTGTATGGATGTTTGCCTGCAGGGGCCAGAAATATTGTGTGTGTCTGTGTGTGTGTGTGTGTGTGTGTGTGTGTGTGTGTGTGTGTGTGTGTGTAAAAATAGACTCTGGTACTTCCCTCCTAAATAAATTTAAAATAAAAGCACAGACATGGTAACTGGAGAGATGGCTCAGTGGTTGAGAGCATTAGCTGTTCTTCCAGGGGACCCTGGTTCAACTCCCAGCACCCACAGGGCATGTCACAACTACTTGTAATTCCAATTCCAGAGGATTCTTGTAATTCCAATTCCAGATTCTACACCCTCACACAGACATACATGCAGGCAACACACCAAGGCACATGAAATAAACAAAAAACATACCCAAATTCAGACTTTAGATAGATATGGTAGTACACTCTTGTTTGATCTCCAGTACTACATAAACCCATTTTGGCAGAAATATCATAAGTAAAATCAACTTCAGCTACATAGGGAGTTTGAAGCCAGTTTGGGCTAGTACCAAACAAACAAATGAAAACAAAACAAATGAAACCAATTTAAAAACAAAAACAATAATGACAATGTTTACAAATAATCACAAAGGTTCAGATACTCCCTCTGAGTCTCCCCCCCAAAGTTCAATTCTGACCCCAGTGTGCAGTCAGTTTTGGCTACTGCAAAGACAGTGTGAAAGAGCTACTCAAATTCTTGGTTCCTGAAACTGGCAGCTTGGGGTTTGATTGTCAAACATTTACCAGAGGAAGCCCTTGGTAGTTAATACTGGCAGCTTGGGGTTTGATTGTCAAACATTTACCAGAGGAAGCCCTTGGTAGTTAATACAGCTCGGTGTTCTGGAAAGGTCCTTACCCCAATCAATTTCCTAAATTCACTAAGTCAAACAAAGAGATCCACAGTCTAATTATACCATCTGAAGTCTGAAGCTAATGCTGTGGTCCTGGTCCAGGTTAGGTAGGAGTTATCAGGGGGAGAAAAGAATATTAATTAGAAGCCAAACACCACTAGCTCTTTAATCAAGCTCTTGGTGCCTCACAGTTGAATGGAACATTTTCATAGTACATTAAATTTTGCTAACTCTGTAGGTACAGGAGTCTAAATTCTGAGAAAAGAAAACCAAGACCCCCTGGTAAAACTGACTTCTACATGGGCAGGAGGCAGGCAGCCACCCAGCCCCAGCAGGCTCTTCGCAGCAATCTACCTTGCTAGTTTTCTCCAATATGCTGTTTCTATAGATCTGAATCTTCTACACTCAAGGATAAGCCATAATCAAATGGAGCAGCTGATCAGTCTAGGAGCCCACACCAGAGTGACAGAGGTTCAGGCCCACACAAACAAGCAGCAGTAACACCTGTTTCCACCCCCCTTTTCTTACTGCCGGCATAAAGTAAACACACGAGTTACTAAATGCAAATACTCTTGTTCACATAAAAGGCCCAACTAGCCCCAAAGTGACCAAACTGAATTGTCTACAAAGCTATGTGTAATTTCCACTTCAACTTTTCACTCTGGCATCTAGTATTACAACATCGCACGTTAGGACTACATTTCAAAGCAAAACAAGTCAGAAGTTCCTTTAACAAAAACAAGCTCAATTTCCCACACCATCTGATGATATGAACTTAGGTTTTCCTTCCGAAAGAGATAACCCATGTCCCCCGACCCCTCTGCCCCTTGATGAAAGACGGGGGGAGGGGGGGCTGATCAGAGGTGCCAGCCATTACTTAACTATTACATAGCCTGCAAAATGGGCATAACAACAGTATCCATCCTCAGACCTGAGGGACGGTTACTAGAGATAATTCAAAAGCGCCGGGCCTTCTCACAAATATTTGAAGTGTACCGGCTATTATAATAGCTTCTAAGAAGGACCCTGCTGAAGCCCTATCCTACGACAGACGGGAGAGAGGAGAGGATGTCTAAAGCCTGGAACCGAAAGACCGGAGGGGTACGAAAAGGCGGAGAGCCGCGGACGCAGCGGCACCTGGGGCAGAGACCAGCAGCGGAAGGGGCCCGCGAATAGGGTCTTGGAAGGATCCCACTCACCCAGCGTGAATTCCCATTGCTCGTTCCCCAGAGAGCGTTCAGGCACCACCTCCAGGTCCAGCATTGGTTCGGTTCGCAGGGCCGGGCGGCCTCCCTGCGGCAGCGCAGACAGGACCCGGCCTGAGGAGACCACGCAGCTGCTGACTTGCCGCTCTCGCCAGCCCGCGGACGTCCGGCTCTCCACTCCGTTTCGGGCGGCGGCGGCAGCCCCAACACAACAACACACTTCACCTCTCTTCACCTCCCGGGCAGCAGCCGCGGCTGGAGCAGCAACAGCAGCAAGCACGACCGGAGCAACTGCAGCAAAAGCGGCGTGCCGGGCCGTAAAGCGCGGCAAAGGCGGAGCTCAATCTAGGAGGCGGAGCCTGAGGTGGAGTCACGCACGCGCGAACTCCGGAGTGGAGGTCCGACGGCAGAGGAGGCAACCGAGTCAAGCAGGAAGAACGGCTGCTTTGGAAGCTAAGGGCCACATCCTCGAGGCCCTAAAACATGCACAGCACCCCATACGCGCTACACAAGGAAAGGAACAACGCCCACAACAATCACGCAAGAATAACACTGTCTGCCGTTTAACACCTGTCCTACTAATGTACACCAGAATCAAAAGGGACAGGAGAGGAAGGCCCAGAGACTCGGCTGCTAGCACCCCACAACTATCTCGCTTGTCATAGTACTGACGCTGGTTGCAACTACCTTTAGCTGTGCAGAAATGGACTCTCCCTTGGAACTAGTACTTTCTGATCAGGGCCCACCTCATAGTTGAGGACCTGCGAGTGTGTGGGCAAGGTCTAGGGCCAGAGGATTGAGTAAAAGGGAGAAGGGCTCTAAGCCAGGTCTCTCTCATCTACAAGTACTCAAGGATGGGGCATGCATTCTAAGGACAGAGGCTGCCTCTAGCAGCTCCGCCTGGAATCAGCTTTGCTGCTTGCTGATGCTTTATGGTCTTGCCCAAACCCTTAAGCATCCCGTGCCTGTTTTCAGTGAACGCAAGAGGGATTCCTCTAGCTGTATTTAGCCTTAACTCTTGGCCTGACCAAAATTAAAAGTTACCTGAAGCCTCTTGATGACAAGACTTCACCCCCCCCGTCTCATTTTATAGAGGAATAAATGGGGCTCAGGGAGTTTATCCAAGGTTTCTTGATCCTAGGAAGCTGAGCTCAATTACCATTATTGTGCCCCAAGGATAGTATTTAGCAGGGAAGTGACAGACTAAATACTCAAACTGGCTACACAGGAACAGACAGGGGATGTTTCATCAAAATTTAAAGTCACTATTATGGGCATTAGACAAAAGAAAACTAGTAGGATGTTTTTGAGTAGCATCGATGCATGCCAAAACAATAACTGGGGCACTCGGATGTTCAGTGGGAAGTGGATGAATAAATACTGACACATGTAGTTAGTTATGTTGAGAGGCTGGGTGTGGTGGTTTGTGCCTGCCAGAAATCCCAGCAGTTGGGCTATAAGGAAGTTCAAGGTCATGCTGGGCTATAGAGTTCAAGGCCAGTTTGAGACAATGGAGATGTGTCTCCAAAACCAAAACAAACACAGTGAATTCCCACCCCCACCTAAACTGAACTCTAATCCAAACCAGACTGGGAATGATTAAACTAACAACAAACAAACAACACAGTTGGTTTTATTTATAGTGAGGGGAAAGGGTGTAGGGCCTGGATTGAATTGCAGTATATTGGATGGGGTCTTGGGAGAAGCAAGGCAAAGATAAGAAGTCTCATGCTTCTAAATACAAGGTGAAAAGGAGTTTTAGTGAAAAGGATTTTTGAAGTTGGAATAAACCACAAAGCCAGGAAGAATATTGATATTGAAACAACTTCCAGGAAACTCTCAGTTGGGGTAGATGTTATCTTTGCTTATTTAAATGTGACCCACTCAAGTTCTGTCATGAATGAATATAAGCAGCTTTGAATAGCAGAAAAGCTCTTGGTAGAAGTAGTGAATGCTAGGCCAGCCTGGTCTTATATATATATATAGTGAATTCCAGGAGATCTAAGGTTACCTCGAGACCCTGTCTGAAAACAAAAATAAACCCATACCTACCTCACAGATGTTAGTGGGTCTGGCTTATATGAAAATACTTTGTAATTTAAACGTTACATGATAGAATTGGCAGGAATTACAAATTGTATGTAAGAAAAGAGGGCGAGTCAACTCCAGGATGGAGAGATGAACCCAAGTTCAGTTCCCAGCACTCATGTCTGGCACCTTACAATCACTTAGTTCCAGGGGATCTAAAGTCCTCACAGGCTGCACGCACTCTAAAATGAACACAACCACACACACACACACACACACACACACAGGTAAAATAAATTTTAACAGAATAAACACCCCATTTTCTAACTAGGAAAGGGGATGGAGGAACTGTCATTGTACACCAACCTTTGTCTCTCCTCAAAAGCCCCGCCCCCCCCCCCCTGTGGCTTTGGAGGTTTTCCTGGAACTAGCTCTGTAGACTAGGCTGGTCTTGAACTCACAGAGATCAGTCTGCCTCTGCCTCCCGAGTACTGGGACTAAAAGCATGCACCATCACTGCCAGGCTCAAAAGGGCTTTCAATGGCATTTACTTCCTTCTGTTTTCTAGAGATAGGGTTCTGTGTAGACCAGGCTGACCTTGAACTCAGACATCTGCCTGCATCGAGTAGGGATTGAAGACATCCACTACCAGGGCCTGGACTATTTTTCTTTTTCTTGTAGTGCTCAGGATCTAACTGGGACCTTTGTGTATGCTGGGCAAGTGTTATAATACAGTGACACTCTCAGTCCACAGTATTTAATAATTGAAAGTGAAATATGGTAGTTATTGGAGCTATCCACAAACAAGATGATTCTTCTAGGGAAAAACTAGGACTGCAATCCCCTCATAGAAAGGTGAGTGTTGCTGCTATGGTAAAAGCTAGCTATACAATGACTATAACTCCATTTTCGTACCTCAGATAATATTGTCTTGCTGAGTAAGTTGTGTAAGGGGGAACTTAAGAAAAACAACCCCTGGAAGAGAAAAACTCAAGAATGAGGGTTTTTGAAAGGTTGCCTGGCCTCCCTATTTTTGCTTATTGAGTATTTTGCCTTTTGTGACTATCTGTTTGTAGTTGTGGGAAAGGAATCTTGGGGACTTTCCAGCCAGGATGTGTTTTTTTTGCTTAAATATGGATTCCAAAGAAAGGTTCATGGCTGCACTTGGGTTCAGAATACCCAGGCATAGTCACCAGCCAGCTGGAATAAATACTTTCAATTGGCTCTTAGGCTGAGTGGTCTTCTCTGGTGGGAACCCCAAAACATTGTGATTAGCTTAATCCAATAAAAACAGAAGACACATGTCAGCTTCAGGCATTTCCTAACCCCTCCTGGCTGACAGTGTTCAATTTTGTTCCGGAAGGCTAAGCATACTATTGGTATTAGTACAAATTTCAAGCTGTTAGCTTCTTAAAAACTGGATCTTAACCAATGAGCCATCTCCCCAGCCCCATTTTTTGATGTTTCAAGATTAATGGACCACTTTTTAACAAAAAAAAAAAAAAAAAAAAAAAAATGGGTACAGTTCTGTACTTTCCCCCTTAGCTTGGATTCTTCATATCCACCAGGCTACTAGATCTAAAAGGTTACCCTATGATTAAGGAGAACAAATTTCTGTATCTGACCTTGATCTTTTCAGTCAACCAAAGAAGATTCTCAAGCACTCATCCTACAAACTTCCCAATTGCTTGGTGACTTCCTGTCCTCTCCAAATGTCTTCAATTTTGTAGTTGACACATCAGCCAAGAACTGCTTATATCTCTCACCCAGGCCTCTGCAGCCCCTTCCAAATCCATGTTGTAGGCCTTATTTGATGTTCTTTCAAACTTGCTAAGCTACTAACTAGTTGGCTACCTGCACTCTCAACATTTTCTCTAGTTGACTATACATGCCTACCCTCACCAACAAGGATGATTCGACTCCGGGAAGATCTTCTTCATGCAGTTTTAATCAGGATCCTTGAAACATGTTCTTCTGACCTGCGAGGACCCCTGCACAGGCTTAAATCCCCTTGTGCTGACCAACCCCAGTGAACTACGTGGACCCTGTAGATAGGCTACTCTAACGCGGAAGCAGACAGGCTGAACAGACTTAACCAAATAAGGGCTTGTTTACGCCAGAGAGCGCGCACCCTTGGGGAGGTGTAAGGCAGAAGCCAGCGCCATCTTTAAGGGGCAGCACTTCGAGGCTCTCTATAGTCGACTGCCAGCTTTCAGCTCAGATGTCTCCTTGGGTTAGGCTACTCTCGATTACCCAGGACAGATGTACTGAACTGCCAATGCTTCCTATATAAGTTAAGGGTTGCTACTGCCTCGAGTCAGCTTTGGGGATAGACTAAGTTCCTTGAGATTTAAAGTCTATTTAAGGCTCTTGGTTTACGTTATTTTCTCTAAGTTAGCCTAAATGATTAATAGTTTGTTTTTTTGATATTTTATAAGTGTTTTTGCGTGCATGTATATATGTGCACTATGTGCATGCGAGTGCCCATGGACTTCAGACAAGGATGTTGGATACCATGGAGTTAGAGATGGTTGTTGAGACACCATGTAGATAATGGGAACCAAACCTTGCCCCCCCCCCCCCTGCAAGAGCAACAAGTGCTGCTTTTGTTTTTTTAATTTTTTTTTGTTTTTTTTTTTGTTTTTTCTAGGGCTTCACTCTACTTTGGAGGCTGTCCTGGAACTCACTCAGTAGAACTCAGAGATCCACTGCCTCTGCCTCCCTAGTGCTGGGATTAAAGGCATACACTATCACTGCCAAGCTTACAAGTTCTTTTAACTGCTGAGCTATTTTTCTAGCAGATATACTTTTGTTTTAATTTAAAAACTCAATAGTATAGCTTCAACATTTTTCATTAAAATTTCCATTTTATAATTCATTATTCATTTATAATCTTGATGACAGCAACATAAGCAATTTAAAATTTCCTGGTAGCTATGTTAGTTCCACCCAATGGCAGTGTTAGTGGCTTGTGCTACACAGGACTGTTAATGAGTAAATAAAGGCCTGAACTCTGGGTTTGCTTACCAGGAGCCTCCTTTAAACCACTAGAAACTTCTCTTGATTCTGCCCCAAAGATCAACTACCTCAGGTAAGGGCATCTAATCCTAGTCAATCCTCAACAGTTCAACTCCCCACCAACCCTGTCAACATATAAAAAAATCTGCTTACTTTCCCCATTTTGTTCTTCTGCCCCCACAACCCCTGGCAGATAGCCTTGGCAGTTTGATTCCCAATAAACCTTTCTACAGCGAAGTGGTCTGTCTCTGTCCACTGTGCTTTCACTTACAGTCTGCCCTCCCCCCAACCAATAGGGTCTCATTAAATAGTTCAGGCTGGCCTTGAATTCATAATCCTTTTGCTTGTCTTCCTGATGTTGGTTCAAAATTCCTTAATGATGCAACTCAGTATTTATGGTGTTTTTGTCATTTGTACAGAATCTGGTAATAAGTAAGCAAATTTGTAAATCTATTCATTACATATGAAACTTATGGACTGCTTTTAAAGTAAAAAGCTTAATTTTCTGGTCTAGATAAATGCCATGGCCTGCTCTAAGAATGTTAGATTTAATACCCACATATTAGTGTGTATTATTTTTAAAACTAGCCTGAAAAATGGTACTGATTTGGATATATGATGATAATTTATTTTGCCCAGGTCACTGTTTTATGGTCATACTTTAGAATATGAAACAAACCATGAAATTTTGTTTTTGTTGGGGCTGGAGGTTGTCCCAAGATCTGGTCTCACTCTATGTATTATAAATCCATGGTGACCCTCATTTATTTTGTATGTATGGGTTTTGTCAACATGTATGTCTGTGTGCCACATTGATGCCTAGTGTCTAAGGAGGCCACAAGAGGGTATTAGATTCCCTGGAACTGGAGTGATAGAGAATTACCATATATGTGCTAGGAATTGAACCCAGTCCAGAAGAGTAGCTAGTACCTTTAACCACTGAACCATCTTTCCAGCCCCACACTTAAAAAAATAAAAAAAAGGTGCCTTTTATTTTAAATAATTTATGTATCTATGTGTACTTGCTCATGCACATGTATATACTGTGCTCAGAGGCCAGAAAAGGGCACTGGGTCCCTGGTAATGAGAAGATTGTAATCTGACTACTCTTGAGTGTTAGGAATCAAACTCCTGGTCCCTACAAAATAGTAGTAATGGAATCGTCTCTCCAGCCAATTTTGATTTATTGAGACCATACAGCCCAGGCCTTGAACTCTGCAGTAGCCAAGAATGACCCTGAACTCCTCCTTATCCCACTTCCCACTCCATATTCAACTTCCATCACACACTAGGAAATTATTGTATACTGTGATTCGAAGGGTGTCTCTTTGGAACTAGAAGATAAAACCACTAGATGGCACTGTTGTTGCTTTCCTTTAAAAAAAAAAAATGTAAAAGGATCAAAGAATTGTAGCTTATAGGATAGAAATGATCACATTGTATCAATAAAGAGCCAAGACTTTGTTTTCACTACACAGGATTTTAATGTGAAACTAAATTAAACATACAAATATACAGTAAAGCTAATGGTAAAAGCAACCTGGTAGCTTAAGGCAAATTTTAATGGAGATGAATTTAGAAAAGTTGATGCAATGATGTAATTCTAAATGCAGATTATGAAAAAATATGAAATTGCATCAATAATTTAAAGTAGTTTTCAAAGCCTGCACTACCAGAGAAAAGGGGTTTATGATCTTAATGCCAGCATTAAGACAGAAGCAGTGCAAGGCTAATAAAAAAAAAAAACATCCACTATATACAGAAAGATGGCAACAACAAAATTTAATACCATGTGATCTTATTCACTGGTGGACTGAAAGCTCTTGGCTAAAACCAGAGAAAATGTACCACCAACATGTTATTTTAAAAAATAAAATTAAGTGCAGAGGTCAAAACGAAGGAGCTCTGTGATTAAAGTAACCTTAAAACACCCCTGTAAGGATCACTTTTAAAAGGTAATTCCCCCAGAGGAATTAGGGCACTGAGGGTGTAAACATGTGAGCTGTACAACACCAAATACCAACCAAATTAATTCATAGTACTTAGTTATACAAAGCCAGCATGATCTTTTGTAACACATTATTGTTTATAATAATTCAAACACAATCCTTGCCATGCACGACTTTCAAATATATAACAAATAATTTTTATTTTGAGATACAGGGTCTTTGTTTATGAATTATAAGACCTATATACAATGAAAGACACATCTCCACAATCAAGTATCTTTATATGCTTTTTAAATGCAATGACCTTATTCAGACTTTTCTGAATTGACCATGTCAGTTTTTAAAATTCTCTAAAATAATGCCATTTTATGATAAAATACATTTTTGCAAAAATTCAGAAATGTAGTTAACATTTAATGAACATGACCAAGAAAAGTATCGTAAGCATGTGCCAAATGACTTAGCACTTTTTTCCAGTTTTATATTTTAAAAAATTGCAATTTGACACTAAGCATATTTAAAAAATATTGTTACACTGATTCATCTCAAATGCACTATTAATAGTTCTTTCGCAAAATACCATCATATATAACTGTGAATGTTTTGCCCAGAATTAATGGAAGAAAATGTATCTTCTGCACAGATGAACATTTTTTAAGACTAATCTTCATCATCCAATATTGTTTCTACAAAAGCATGCAATACAAAATACACATGAAAGCAGCTATCTTAAACATGATTTTTAATACAATTTACTTTTGTAGCTGATTCATCACTGCCTCCAGTTTAATATGCTGTTATATATAAGAAGTCCCAGTATCCGTTTTCTGACTGACTTAAAAAAAAAATGTCTCAGGCTGGAGAGATGGCTCAGCCATTAAAGGCTAGGCTCACAACCCACCCCCCTCAAAAAAAAAAAAAAAAAAAAAAAAAATCCCTGAATAAAACAGAAGTCTGTGACTTCTTTGGGCATTTCTGTAGAACATTATCGCCAATGGAGAATTTCTCTATACCCAAACTCATGATCATAGAACTTGAAACAGATCTGAGACAAATAAAAATACTAATTTAAAATGTTTATGTTTCAAAGGGCAAGAAAGGGTGAGTATTAGTATTTAAAAGGATACTGTGACTTTAACAACTGTAAACTTTTGTTTTAGGAGGCTGTGGCAGATAGCTCTATGCTGCTAGGTTTTTAGCTTGTAAAAAATTCGAACACATCTTCATTTGTAAAATGGTGTAGAATACAAAAAACATAAAATGATATAGAGAAAACACACACAAACAAAGAACGCTTATCAAGGAGGAAAGCTATATAACCAACTCTTCTGAAAGTACAAAATAATTTTAAGCAACTGCTGAAGAAAACCCTGATACAAATTTCAATTTCTTATCTTGTTTTTAAATGACATGAACTTTTAAATTAAAATGGAGAAAGTAAACACTTGCAACCCAACTAAAATAATGCCAACAAGATAAGCTTGCATAGAAAAAAAATTTCAAATTATTACTGGCTACATGTTTTCAAAATCAGAAATGCAGGTATTATAGTGCAAAACCATGGCAGCTGATGTCTTTTCCTGCCTCAGGTCATGAAATATACTGTAGTACCTCCAGTTATCACAGTTTCTGGTCGCACAATGAGCTATGTATACCAACTAGAAGCATGTGCATGTAGAGATGGGTGGCACATGTACTGTGCTCATATTAACGAAGCTTGAGATCATCACCACCTAAACTGGAACCAGGACTAGGGTCTTGTTGTCTTCTTGCCTGCAATGACAAAATTATAATATGAAGTCAAGAGAATGTGGTTTAAAAATTTAAATGATACATATATAAGATATTAAGACACACTGTTATATAAGAGATGGTCACACAATTAAAAACTATATATAACATTTTATAATACTCAATAATAATCATTTTATATTCAAAAGGCTATTACAAGGGCATACTACATATAAAAAAAATAGTTTATTTTTAGAACCAGAGGCTTAACTTTTACTACACCAATGTAGTCAAGCATCTCAGAAGCAAACTTTCCTTTTTAGTAATAGCTGACATTTAATAAGCAACAATTATATACTAGGTACTGTCTTAAGTACTCTCCATGAATGAACTAAATAGTTAACAACTTACATAGGCACCATTATTTCTCCCATTCTATAAAAAAATCAAATAGCTGGGCATGGTGCCACGCACCTTTAATCCCAGCACTGGGAGGCAGAGGCAGAGGCAGGGCTATCTCTGTGAGTTAGAGGCCAGCCTGGTCTACAAAAAGAATTCAATGACAGCCAGGGTTGTTACACAGAGAAATAATGTCTCAAACACCCCCGCCCCCCCCGCGCCAAAAAAAAAAAAAAAAAAAAAAAAAAAAAAAAAAAGAAAAAGAAAGAAACCGAGTAACTGAGTCACACACACACAAATATATATATAGTTTTTCATGACAGGGGTTCTCTGTAGCTTTGGAGACTGTCCTAGAACTAGCTCTTGTAGACCAGGTTGTTCTCACAGAGATTCACCTGTTTCCACCTCCTGAGTGTGCCACCAACGCAAGGCCTAAGAAAACATTTCAAGGTTCACTGAAGAATGAACTCCCTATTTAAATTACCTATGACAAATTATTTAATAGAAAATATCTGTCACGTAAAATATCATGTATGACACTCTGGCAATAATATATAGGTATATATATATATATATATACACACACATACATATATACATATATACTGCCCCTTTCGTCCATGTACAACTTTAAAAGCAAAGTTTAGTTTTCATTATATTTAATATTGTGCATGTGTGGATGCTGTGATGTTGTGCTTATGGAAGCCAGAGGGAGTGAGATCCCCTGAAGATAGTTAGTTACAGATGGTGTGAGCTGCCTGACATGGTGTTAGAACCTGAACACAATCATCGGGAAGAACAAGCACTGAGGACTAAAAGATAGTCAGGCTTGGCAGAAAGTACCTTTAATCACTGAGACATCTCACCCCACTCCTTGCAACATTTTCTTTTAGTCTCTTGCACAAATTTTAATGTACTATAAAGTTGTCAATCCTTCCAAAGGTTGGCTAAGTACAAGCATCTATTTGTAACCAGAACCTGGTTCTTCCAATTTAAGTTTTGCGTT
The DNA here is from genome assembly GCA_030556225.1 of Cricetiscus sungorus. NCBI lineage: Eukaryota > Metazoa > Chordata > Mammalia > Rodentia > Cricetidae > Cricetiscus > Cricetiscus sungorus. The sequence goes on along the minus strand of JANBXA010000729.1, from coordinate 42,598,702 downwards.
GTTGGATAATGGCAACTCCATTTTGCCAGTTGTTTAGGCAGAAAGCCTGGGTTACCCCTAACATATGTTCCCTATACCCAACAAGACATTCTGATGGTTCATCTTTAAAGATACCCTTAATTTGACCACAGTTACTATCTCTATCACTTTCTCTAGACCAAGCCACTATGATTTGTGTCCACCTTCTTAGCCAATTCTGTTATATGTCAGCAGTCAGAACTACATTTACATCTGTGATTTATTTAGCTTAATTTTTCTGGAATTGTGTTCTAAAGCACCAATTAATCTTTCTATCATCTGTCATTTTTAAAAACAAATTCAACAACAACAACAACAACACAAAACTACATTTAACTGGAGCTATTACTTAAGGTTGAGCATAATGACACACAGAATTAGATTCTGGCACGTGGAAGGCAAGCAAATCAAGAGTGTTAAGGCCAGGGACCTAAACAAAAAAGATCTTGTTTCAAAACCAGTTATCAGAGAAAGAACATTCTTGACCTTCCCAATAAGGCTCAAGTCTCATTTATACTGTTAAGGTCAAATTTTATTTCTTAGTGCTAGGCTTTAAGGCTTGGACCCTGTGCACACTAAGAATGCATTCTACAAATGAGCAATTATCAGCCCCAAGGAAGGTTTATAACCAGCCCTAAGAGCTGGATTTGATTAGATAGTCCAGAGCTATGTTAATCAATTAAGAACATTATGTTATTTGTAGCAAGGCAGGCAGATCTTATGAGTTTGGGGTCAGTCTGGACTACTCAGCAAGTTCCAAGACAGCCAGGAGATACTATACTCAAAAAACCAAAACCAAAAAAGAAAAACAACCCCAAAGCCAAATAACCACAACAAAAAGACAGTTTGCCTTATTCACCTCTAAACAAAATAAATTTCAACAAAATCTCCTTCTCTAGTAGATGGATTTAAGCCATTTTTGTCAGCAGACTTCTCACAACTCAGTTTAGCCTACCCTTTTCAGTTAGAATACTCAAGGTAATGTTACACTGCACAGCCAGTTGAGATAAAAAAGCTATGGGTGCCCATGTACCAGAAAACCAATTTAAGTCCCCCAACACAATCAATACTAAGTGTGTTGTAAAGACCAGTCAATTCTGCAGAAGCAGAGACTGTGATATAGGAATCTGGTTTCAGTCAATGAAGGTCAGAAAGGGGCTGAGCAATGAAGAAACTAAGGAAAAAATCAATCCAAATTATATATTTATATATCACTAACCTACCAATACAGTACTTTGTAAACAGTATAGACTTTTTGATTTTTTCTTTTTTGGAGACAGGGTTTCTCTATGTAGTCCTGGCTGTCCTAGAACTCAAGAGATCCGCCTGCCTCTGCCTCCAGAGTGCTGGGACTAAAGGTGAGTGCCACCACTGTCTTGCTTGTTTTCAAATTTTATTATGACAATAAAATGATTTCAAATGGATGACACTCATCAACAGCTGAAGTTCTTTGTACTGATCCTGGCTGTGTTGAAACAGCTGAGGGACACTTGTATAAAGCATCTCATGTTTTGATAGAAAGCATGGAGAACAGTAGAGAATTTTTTTTTTTTTAGCTTTCTATTTTCCTTGTGAGAAAGAGACTAAGGAAGAAGCGATAAGGCCCTGTGCAGGAGTGAAGAGTAGGACCAAAAACAAGGAGCTGGAACAGAGAAGAACGAGAGCTGTGGGAGACTGAAGGAAGATGGACAGGCTGTCTGGAGACTTATAGAAACAGACTTAGCTCCTGTGACTAGCTTCCAAAGAAAGGGCTTTCTTTGAGAAGCTATGCTACTAATTTTGGCTCTTTCCTTCCTCTTCTCCCTTCCCCTCTCCTCTTCCTTTAATAGGATCTTACTTTGTAGACCTGGCTGGCCTCAGACTCATAGAGAACTTATCTGTCTCTACCTCTAAAGTGAATTTTGGCCATTTCTAATGTAGGTTGGCTGTTTTAGAGCAAATTCTTCTACAAGTAGTAAGCTACACCATAAGTTCTCTCTAGACTTACTCTAAGCACCAAATCCATGTTTGTTTTTAAATTAATCTAGAAATTTCATGCAAACCTCTTATTACCTATTCTTTCTATAACTTTTTAGTACATCATTCAGAGAGTTTCTAGGTCATTGCAAGATAAATGTAAAAGAGCAACAAAGTAGTCACCAGTCAGGACTTGGAGAAATAGCTGAGAACAGGGTTAGTTCAATAAACTAAAGCTTTTGTTGATTGCTGTCTTTTTAATTAACCAGTAAACAAACGTGGAAAATTCTTTACAGAAAAATGCTTTAATCATTGAAAACAACAGCAGTTCTCTGAATGTGTACTATGCGTAAAAAATATCCTTCCCATACTCACTTTATAGTTGATGCTTGGCTAAAAGTTAGTATTTAAGAGATCTGGCTTAACTCTCATTATACAGATGATAAACCTGCAACCAAGGATTAGTGATGGCCAGAGACTCATAGGACAAGTAAGTCTGGAAAAAATTAAATCACACTATCGATACTCACTGCTGTTTCTTCCTATTGCTAAGGCTCACAGATACAAAACAGAAATTTTAAGTCCGGACTTGATGCCTAACTACCCAAGGCCAATCCTTGGGATCCACATGTTGGAAACAAAGAACCAATTCCTGCAATTTGTCCTCTGACTGCAATATTTGCACCGTGTGTGTGTGTGTGTGTGTGTGTGTGTGTGTGATGTTTTTCTTATACAAAAATGAGTATTTTGTACAAAGTTAAATGTGCTGATAATGCAAATACTGAGGAATTTAAGCAGAGGCTGCGATATTCTTTTTACTTGGATGATACAGGCTCCAAAATCATGCATAACCCAAGTTCAAAACAAACAAACAACCACATAAAGCTCTTGCATGTTTTATTTCCAAAAGGCTTCTAATCAAAAAAATTCCTGGTTTGCTAAGAATTAAACTTTAAAAGTAGAATACTCAGTAATTATTAATTCATTCCATGACATTAAAATAGCTTTTTGCTAATACTTTATAACCTAACCAGATGGAAGTATTTTCTAGACAATGCTAGAGAAAAATCTGTTGTACTGCCTTGTAGCCAAATTATGTGCAAACAGTGTTTTATTAGCTTAGGTCAAGAGGACAATCAAACTAAAGGTAGTGTCTAACAATAGACAATACATGAATTGCTATTAGACAGACAAAAGAGGAATTTTTCTAATTCGTCCATGACCAAAACACTTAACAGGCAACTATGCAAGCCTGGGAAGATGCTACCAGCTCTACAACAGACAACTATGTAAGCCAGGTCAGCAGAACCAGGCAAAGTTCAACGTTTTTGGTTGTTTGGGAACTGACTGATCATCATCACTACCAAAAAGTCAAAATCTAAAACCCTTTGGTAAGCCGGGCATTGGTGGCACATACCTTTAATCTCAGCACTGGGGAGGCAGAGGGCAGGTGGATCTCTGTGAGGCCAGTCTGGTCTACAGAGCCAGGACAACCTCCAAAGCAATACAGAGAAACCTTGTCTCAGAACTCAGAAAAAAACCAATAAAACCCTTTGGCAAAGTATCTTTGTGTTTCAGTCTAAAATTAGAATAAGCCTACTTAACTGGTATTCCAGACACATTGTGAACCAAATACTAGATTCCATTTGTCTACATTCAAATCTTCACCAAACACTAAGGATCAGAGGTAACAACTGTCAGAGAAACAGCAACTAGAGACAGAACTAGCATTCAAACCAGATGTCTAGGGCCAAGTGGTGCTGGCACACACCTCTTAATCCCGGAACTCGGGAGACAGATGCAGGCTGACCTCCATGAGTCTGAGGTCACAATAGACCAGCATGGTCTATTGTGAGAGTGTCAGGACAGGCTCCAAAAGCTACACAGAGAAACCCTGTCTCAAAAAACAAGAACGCCCCCCCCCCCCCAAAAAAAAACCAGGTATCTATTACAAATTGCAGTAGTGTGAATGAGAATGGTCCCATAAGTATTGTCTGAATACTTGGTCTCCAGTTGAGAACTGAGAGGATTAGGTGTGGCCTTGTGGGAAGTATATCACTGGTGGTAGGCTTTAAGCTTTCAAAAGACTCCTGCCATTTTGAGTTGACTCTGCTTCCTACTTTCTGACCAAGATGTGAGCTCTCAGCTGTTCCTGAAGCTATACCTTTGCTCTATCACGGACTCTAGCCCTTTGAAACTGTAAGTCTAATTAAAGACTTCCTTTTGTAAGTTGCTTGGTCAGGGTGTGTCACAACTATAGAAAAGTATGCTCATTCTACACACCAAAGGTCCTCAATAATCTACATCATCTAGGTTTCCTGAAAACACTAGGAACCCCAAAGGAAGATCAATAATCCCTACTCTTGCTTTGACTACTGTCTCTATGTTATGTATTGGGACACAATACAAAATTTCAAATGAAGAAAGGTTTCTACTGTTTTAAAAGTAGCCTATTTACCACAGGGTGTGGTGGCATATGCCCATAATGCCAACATTTGGGAGGTTAAGGAAGGAGATCAAATGTTTGATACCAACTTAGGTAACACAGTGTTACTAGTAACTCAGTAAAACAAAACAAAGAAAGCCTATATGCCAGTACACACAGATAGCAAATTAAAGAATCTTCTGTTTTTATTATCCTATTTTATGCTAAGAGCAACTTTTCTATTTTTTAAAAAAGATTTATTTTATTTTGATTTATGTTTTGTCTCTGTACATATACATGCATGTTAGTCCCCCTGAAGGCCAGCAGGTGGTGCCAGATCCCCTGCAACTGGAGTTACAGATGGTGGTGAATCCTCTGACCCCCAACTAAGCTACTGAAAACCAAACTCCTGTCCTCTACAACAGTAAATAACTGTCTTAACTGCTGAGCCATTTCCCCATGCCCCTAAAATCAAATTTTTTTTTCTTTCCTAAATAAGGAACAGATGCATGTGATACCAGACTTATAAAGTACTAAGGATATAATCAAATTTAAACCTTCTATTAGAAACAAAACAAAACACCAAATCTTTGTGTGTTTGTATGAATTTGTAGACATTAATGCAGGTACTCAGGAAGGTCAGGGGCATCTAGAGTTAAGAGGCAGTTGCTATGAGCAGCTACCATGGGTGCTGAGAATCAAAAATCTGTAGGAACAGTTGGCATTCTTAATTGCTGAGCCATCTCTTTCCTGCTCCCTATGACTTATGACTTATTTATGGGTATGTGTCTGTGTATGGGTATGTGCATGTATGTGCAGGTATCCATGGAAGCCAAAAGAACACGCCAGATACCTTGGAGCTGGAGGTTGTTGGGAACTGAATTTGGGTCCTCTGCTAGAGCAATCTGTACTAATACTGAGTACAGTATTAGCCCCAATAGCCATCCATTTTGGCGCCTATCCCCCATATCTGGTTTCCATCTTCAGTTTCTTATGTCACCTACTATGCATGTCTTAAAAATACTTAAGACATAATATTTTGTATTGTTAGATTTTAAGATTATTTTAAGATTATTTAACAATAGCTAGCTAAGGCTACTAAAATAAATATTTTTCAGTTCATTTATCATTTGCAAAGTCAATTAAAAGGTAGACAAAATACTGTATTAGTGAAAGCCTCTTCCTAAAAAGACAGAAAAAAGCTGGGTGGTAGTGGCACACACCTTTAATCCCAGTGCTCTGGAGGCAGAGGAAGGTGGATCTAGGCGAGTTTGAGGCCAGCCTGGTCTACAAAGAGTTTCAGGACAGCCAGGGTTACACACAGAGAAACCCTGTCTTGAAAAACAAACAAACAAACAAACAAACAAACAAAAAAGGCAGCAGAAAAAGAAATGTTAAATTCTATCATGAATGATAGATAGAAAAGTCATCATTTTACAGATGTCAAACTAGAAGCATGTACAAGGAGCCTTACATAAGAAATTCCATATAAAAACAACAGTGAAAACTGAAAAGCCTTAAGCCACCAACCCCCACCAACAAAATGTTAACTTTACGTAATTATTAAATATTCACGAACAGTATCATTACAACTTTAGTATGGCAAGGCTAGAGATTTCAGAAGTTATTCAAACAGTGGTAGACACCCCTAAGCTTCAGTGCTGCTAAAAACCTCAGGCTTCCAAAAATCATTACTCAGCACCACCCACGAGTTACCACTGTTCCCTGGCCCCCACTCCCAGTCAGGCATCAGGACCACCCACAAGAACCAATTGTATTCTTTTCTGTCTCAGCCTTTTCTATTCCAGGGAAAATGATTTCTAATGTTCCCCAGCAGTCTTTATTATTCAGTTCAATCATCTTTATTTCCTATTGCTAGACTATGATTTGTGCAGATGGCCTGGTTAGAAGACTATGGCTTAATTCCTTTTTCTTCTACTAGTAAACTATTTGAAGGTCAGTATGACAACTTTTCTGGGAGTTTTAATTTTACAAACTGTTATAAGAATGAATTAGATATTTAAATCCTAAAGATAAGTGATTTTTAGATTTACTTGTTATGTATACAGTTCTGCCTGCAGGCCAGAAGAAGGCACCAGATCTCATTACAGATGGCTGTGAGCCACCACATGATTGCTGGGAATTGGACTCAGGACCTCTGGAAGAGCGGTAGTGCGCCTAACAGCTGAGCCATCTCTCCAATGGCACCCCTTAACCAACCCTCCCCACCCTGTGTCTTTTGAGAAAGGGTCTCATTATGTAGTCCTGGATGCCCTGTAACTTGCTATTCAGATTTAGTTGACCTCAAACTGCAGAGACATCTATCTGCCCTGTCTCTAGAGTGGGAAACCACGCCCAAGATGTTTACATTATAGGGAGTAAATGTTTTCTTTCAATTTGTTCGAGACAAGGTGTCTTTGATTAACAGTCCTGGCTGTCCTAGAACTCACTCTGTAGCCCAGGCTGGCTTTGAACTCACAGATATATGCTTGCCTCTGCCTCCGGAGTGCTGGGATTAAAGGTATGTGCCACCACATGTCTTTTTACTTATCTTTTTTAAAGATGTAAACAGCCAAAAAAGCAAACTATTAAGAAGGACTTATAGGTAAGACAAGAATATAGGGAAAAAAGGCAAAATACACATAAAGCACCACAAGACCCACAGAGCATAAACCCCCTCCTTAGTTGCTAGTGTACATTCTGGAGACAGATTCCAGCCCACTGGATAAGATTACAGCTCTGTAAAAGAACTAATATTTCAAATTATTGCTATAAAGGACTAGAGCAGCAGTTTTCAACCTTCCTAATGTGGCGACCCTTTAATATAGTTCCTCATAAAATTATTTTCGTTGCTACTGCATAAGTATAATTTTGCTATTGTTATGAATTGTAACATAAACATCTGATATGCAGGATATCTGATCTGCCAATCCTCAATGGGGTGGAGACCCACAGGTTGAGAACCACCCGTACAAGTGGATCTTAAATCATTGATGAAAATTTACCGTTTTCTGTCTTCTAGGTCGTAATGCTTTAGTGCACAATACACTTTAGAGAACTAAAAGGATGCTCCATCAACTAGACAATTCAATTAACTGGAGCCAGCAGTAGGCAGAGCTTTTAGCACTAAGGAAGCACTTTAGAGCTATTATTTCTGTGGGCACACTCTGGCTGAGCACATTAGTGTTTTCTAAAGGTTTCTCGTTGAATTGTGACAATTTCTGTGATAAAACTGGAGCTTGAGAGAGACTGACAAGTGTCCGAACAGGAATGTGAACTGGGTCTGACTACAAAGCTCAGGCTCAATTGCTGACTAGATAATGGAATATTCTATCTGAATGTCAAATTACTTAGCACCTCTGTCAACAGATTTTACTTTTGTGCACAACCAAATATAAAAACACCAAAATATTTTCAAGTGGTAACACTGTAAATTAGCAACAATACTAGAATATTTAAATTAGATAAACCACACTTAATTCCAGCACTAAGAAATTTTCTGGCAAGAGGGCCTCAGCCAGCCAGGGTTATATAGTGAAACATGTCATGTAAACAAACACTCTATACAATAATTGAATCCAAGAAATATATGAAAGCTTCCTTAGTAATGCGTGTGAGCGTGCGTGTGTATATGTGTCTGTCTGTCTCTAATCCTCCTATACTCTCCTAGGGGTAAAATTTCTAGCTGCCCCACTAATTCTCAGTCATCTCTTCAAGCACACTCATTTACTACAGAAAGACTGACCACTCTCTGTCTTACGATCCACTTTCTGTCAAGACTGAAAGAGGTGCAAAGGCATGTCTTCTGAACAGAGGCCACTATTTAACCAACTAACACAAATTTAAGTATTTTTATTAAAAACTTTGCAGAAGCTAGGAGTGGTGACACATGCCTTTAATCCTAGCACCCTAGAGGCAGAGGCAGGCAGATCTCTGTGAGTTTGAGGTCAGCCTGGTCTACACAATGAGTTCCAAGATATCCAGGACTACACAGAGAAACCTTACTGAAAACAAAACAAAAACAAACCAACAAGAAAATCCAAAAAACTCAGCTCTCAGACAAGTAGGATAGAACTGTTGTGTGGAAGATGTTAATGTACCAAGTAAACACAATGTATAAACATTGTGGTAGATAACTCAGGGGACAAAGAATAAGGGTTTCACCGGGCAGCGGTGGCTCATGCCTTTAATTCCAGCACTCTAGAGGCAGAGGCAGATGGATCTCTGCAAGTTTGAGGCCAGACTGGTCTACAAAGCTACAGAAAGAAACCCTGTCTTGAAAAAACCAGAAGGGAAAGGAAAAAAAAAAGGGTAAGGGTTTCATTTTATGAAATCTCAAGGAAAGGAAGAACAGATACATTTACAGTTGTCTGTCTCACTATAAGGCTCAATAAATACTTTAAAAGTAAGAAGAGGTGGTTGGGAGTGGCAGCACATGCTGCTACTCCTAGCACTTAGGAGCTGGAATCAGGAGGATCAATAATTCAACTTTGATTCTGTTTACACATTGAGTTCATCTAGTTTACCTAGCTCCTGCTAGATGAGACCTTGTCTAAAACACAAACAAAAACCCAAAGCACACATACCACAAAAAGGGAAAATAGGGTAAGAGGGGCAAGAGGAGGAAGAATGAAGAGGGGCACAAGTCAGGAGGGGAGGCAGAAAGGGAAAATGAGGGAGAAAGAAATTAATTAACTACAAAGCAGAAGCTGATTAAAAAGACCCGAGAAGGGTCTGACATGACACGCTACACCTTGATGAATGGGTAGAAAAGCTCAGAGTACAATAAGCAAAATGGTAAGAAATGTAAGATAAGATATGAAGAACTGCAGGATGGGTGGTGGCACACACCTTTTAATCCCAGCACTTGGGAGGCAGAGCAGGCTGATCTCTTGAGTTCAAGTCCAGTTCGATCTACAGAGTGAGTTCCAGGACAGCCAGGGCTACACAAAGAAACCCTGTCTTGAAAAACAACAAAAACAAACAAACAGAAAACCCAAACCAAACCAAACCAACACACACACAAAACAACTACAAGTATTCGTATGCGTGCATGCATGTGTGTATATGTGTCTGTCTGTTTCTAATCCTTCTATACTCTCCTAGGTAAAATTTCTGGAGATAGTCTCATCTACTATCAGTCCTTTAGGTAAATTAACTCAACAAAGAAATCCATCAATCATTGAAAGACACTGAAGAATCTTATTTTATTTCACAAAATAAATAACCACTAAAATAGATAAAACACAGTAACACAGAAAACTATAGCAGTTGATATCAAATTAGTGCCATATACTTTAAAAATTTTTTCACATGTAAATTAGCTTACTTAATCCTCATAATGATCCAGAGACAGTATTACTAAAGCCTTTTATACATGAAGAAACTCATCATAAAAAGGTGAAGTACAAGGTGACATAGTCAGAGCCAGAACTCTCCGTTTTGCTCCAGAGCCTGGCTTTGTGTATGTGAATGGACGGACACACATTCACTCACACTCTCTCACTCTAGCGTAGTCTACAGAGTGAGTCCTAGAACAGCCAGGAGTACACACACAGTGAGGTTCTCTTTGTTTTGTAGAGACAGGCTTTCTCTGTAGCTTTGGAGCCTGTCCTGGAACTCACTTTGTAGATCAGGCTAGCCTTGAACTTACAGAGGCCTGCCTCTGCCTCCCTAGTGCTGGGATTAAAGGTGTGTGCCACCACCCCTCAACCATTGTGAAACTTTAATCCTGGGGGGGGGGGAGAGAAAATTGTGCTAAAATACATACAGCATCATAACCATTTTCATGGACACCCGTAGTGTTAAAAGTATACTTATATTGATGTACAACAAATGTCTAGAAATTTTTATCTTATAAAACTTAAACTCTATACCCACTAAAATAGCCACTCCCCATCCTGTTGGCAACTATCATTTTACTTTGTGTCTAAAGTGTTACTACCTTAAGTAGTAACATGACTTTGAAAATGAATACTTCTGTGTATGGGTGTTTTGCATGCATATATGTGTACCACTTATGTGCTTGATGCTCTCAGGGTTACAGACATTGTGAACTGTCTCAGGAGTCCTAGAAATTGAACCAAGGTCCCATGGAAGAGTAATCAGTACTCTTAACCACTGAGCCATCGCTCCAGTCCGTCCTTCCTTCCTTCTTTCTTGTTTGAGATTGCTCTATACCCCAGCTGGCCTAAACTGTGGCCATTCTCCTGTTTCAGCTTCTTGAGCTCTGGGGCTATAGGTGTGTTGTACCTTGGTCAGTATCATGATATTGATTTTTCAATGCCCAGAAATTATTCAACATGTTTAATACTTTGTGTGTATGCAAATACTACTGTACACATTTGTGTGTTATCAACTTTGGCTTAAGTGCATACATATGGAAGCCAGTTGTTGACATCTCTCTCCATATGTATGGTATGTATATATACATGTATATACATTTTGTTAATTCCATTCTTAAAAGAGTATTTTGAAAATATTAAGCTATCCTCTAAAGGTTTACAAAAATGGCAAAATCTATTGTTTCAAAATGATGGGCTGGGAATCATGGCTCATGTAATAAACCATCTGCCTAGTCCTCCTCAGGCCTCGGGTTAAATGCCCAGCACCAGGAGAGAATGAACTAAGAAACCTACACTGTTAATTTTCAAAACCAAGATTAATAGCATAGGAAAGTAGAAAATGGTATTAGCCCTCCAAGGATTTTTAGTAATGCTTTAAAAAATGTTGATAATGAACTATACAAGAGGCACTTTTTATAATGAAGTGTATGATTGGAGGCAGCAAGAGGTTGAACAAAGGTATTTGAATCAATTAATTAAAAGAAAATATACCTTGTTATAGTAAAGGGTTTTTTTGTGAACATCAATGAGAAATCAATATACAACCTTAAAATTAGAATAATTACATTTTTACAGCAATTGCATATAATAAATTCAAACAATATACAATTTTTAAAAACAAGACAAAATCACACCATTAAAAAACATTATACATGAATATCACAAACAAAGCCTGAGAGTTTGGGGAAAGTACTAACCAGTTACTGCCAGCAGCTGTGAAACTCTCACCTCCATTTCCTCCCGGTGAGACCTGTCTCTATCCTCAAATTCACGAGTTCTTCTTCGAGCCTCTTCGAAGGCCTGTTGTGCTAATGCATCTTCCTGCTGTTAGGGTATATGAAATAACTATTTTAATTTTGGTTTATGTAAAAAATTAAATTTGGGGAATTTTTTAAAAGGAAATCAACTGAAGAGTAATCCTCAAAATACTAATACCAATCCCCCACCCTACCTAATTTCAGAGGTACTTTTACTTTATTTTAGAGTCAGGTTTCATTATAACCTTGGCTATTCTGAAACATGACCCTCCCACCTTAGTCTCTCCAGTGCTCAGATTATGGAGACACAGGCCACCACATTTAATAAGAATCTGAGCCATCTTTGATTTGTAACTCTCTTTCTTACCTCCACAGAGTAGAGCTGCATACTGCCTATTTGCTTCTTATTAAAATCTTTAGTTTCCCCTTCATTTCTATAAACATTTTCCTAACTTGGAACCCAAAGAACTTTTAGCTTGGTAAGTCTCCCAAAGACTGTTCCTGTTCCATTCTGTTATTGTACTTCTGGTCTACAATTGAGTTCTGAACAGGCAGGACTGTTACACTGAGAAACCCTGCCTTTTTTTTTTTCTCCTTGGTTTTTTGAGACAGGGTTTCTCTATGTAGCAGTCCTGGCTGTCCTGGAACTAGCTCTGTACACCAGGATGGCCTCAAACTTACAGAGATCTACCTGCCTCTGCCACCTAAGTGCTGGGATTAAAGGCATGTGACATAACTGCCCATCGAGAAACCCTGTTTTGAAAATCCAAACCAACCAACCAAATAAACAAAAAAAAAAAAAAAAAAAAAAAGGAAAGAAAAAAATATAATTTCCAGTGGCAGTGTCTATAATTTAAAGGTATAATCAAATTCCCACACTTGGTGCTGAAGATGGAGCGTGGTGGTAGAGCATTTGCCTAGCATATACAAGGCTTCAGGTTCAATCTCCAGCACGTGGGTGTTTTGTCTGCATGCATTTCTGTATACTACTTGTGTGCATGGTGCCTGTGGAAGCCAAGAGGGCACCAGATTCCTCTGGTACAGGAGTTTTAAGTCATGAGTTACTATACGGGTGCTGAGAATTTAAAGCCAGTTCTCTTAACTCCTGGGCCATCTCTCCAGCACCCAAAACACTTTCTTATGATATACCTATTAGTGTTAGGACTCAAGGCAAGATACTTAATTTCTCTAAGCCTCAGTAAATTCGTATAAAACACAGGCATAGTAGTATTTCACATCTTTGTTACAATTACAAGACAACACTGTCTTAGGGTTTTCTTTGCTGTGAAAGGACATCATGACCAAGGAACTCTTATCTAAGAGGAAACATTTATTGGGGCTGGCTTACAGTTCAGAGGTTTAGTTCATTATCGTGGCAGGTGGCATGCAGTCAGACATGTGCTGGACAAGGAGCTGAGAGTTCTACATCTTGATCCACAGGCAGCAACAGAGTCTGTGTCCCATATATGTACTTGGAGCATATGAGACCTCAAAGCCTGCCCCTATAGACATACTTCCTCTAATGAGGTCACACCTCCTAATAGTGCCACACTCTCAACAGGTCAACTATTCAAACACATCAGTTTATGGGGGGATATTCAAACCACCACAACACACTAAAAATAGTTAAGACAGAATTCAATTAAGTGCTATTAATTTACAAGCACTTATGATACATATATCACACACTAAGTCAGGTGGTGGTGGTGGTGGTGGTGGTGGTGGTGGTGGTGGTGTATACCTTTAATCCCAGTGCTCGGGAGGCAGAGGCAGGCAGATCTGTGAGTTCAAGGCCAGTCCTGTCTATAAAGTGAATTCCAGGACAGACTCCAAAACTACAGAGAAACCCTGTCTCTAACCACCCATCCAAAAGTTACACACTTAACTATAATTACTCATATCTACTAAGCTTCCAGAATATTCTATACAAGCCTGAGACACCTAGAAAAGAATGCTGTCCATTCCTAAGGGCATTCTACTGATATCTCAAACCCAGTGAAGTATCAATTGGGACATACCTGCTAATGGCAAGGTATTCCTTCTGTTCTGTTCATCTACTCATTCACTCTTTCTCAGAATTACTACATTTAGTGCATGTGCATACAGGTGTGCACACACTGAAGCTTAGATATAGAGGTTAAAGAACGAGCTGTGAGGATTGTTTCTCTCCTCCCACCATGTGGGGCAGGTCGATCTAACTCAGGTCATCAGGCCTGGTGATAAATGCTTTTACCCTATGCAACCTCACTATCCCTTTTTCACTTTTTCATTTACTTTACAAGGATTTGCTTAGCCTTTATTATGGGCAGACCACTGTGCTTAGTGCCATGAATATAACATGAGGCAATATTGTTTTTCCTCATAGTTGCTGCAGTTGGTGGCAGAAAACAGAAAAAAACTTAATAAACAAATCAACATAGTTATCTACTATGATTATGTGCAACAGAGAGAATTAGGTGGATAAAATGAAAGTGTACACTAGCTGCAACCTATTTCCCTAAGAAAGTTATTGAAGATACTGTGTACTCTAGAAATGGGCATAAATTTTCCTCCTGAAGTGACTGAAAAGTATTACTAATTGCTATAGGGGGGGAAAAAAGGGCTGGAGAGATGGCTCAGTCATTACAGGCTAGGCTCACAACAACAACAACAACAACAAAAAAAAAAAAAAAAAAAAGGAAGAGAGGAGGAGGAGGGGAGGAGAAAATGAGCCAGGAAAGATTTGGTAATCCTCTACTTCCTAGTTCCAAATTTAATATGGGAAAGCTGATGGGTAATTACCAGTGTCATCCTGGTCCTTTAACATTTTCCTTTTAAGGATACTACCTGCTAATAAAATTATCTGCTCATCCATGAAAGGAGATTACTGGCTAGGGACAAGTAACTTTATTCAGCCTCAGACAATGGTTAGAGGAATTTGCAAAAATTTTAGTCTCCTGGGTCATGTGTCATACTAACTTACTATTTTAGGGACTATATGAAAACACACATAAATCAGCTAAATGGGGTCAACATAACAAAGTTGGAGTGGGCCATCGTGGCATGTACCTGTAACCCACCATGTGGGAAGTTGAGGCAGCAGGATCATCTGAGTTTTGGAGTTAAGACAACAGACTGAACAATTTCAGAAGTCTTCAGAAAATAACAAATCAAGGATAGAGAGATGATAGAGAGCATGGGATGCTCTTCTGGAAGACCCAGGTTTGATTCCTAGAGCCCACAGGGCAGCTTACAAATATCTGTTAACTCCAGTCCCAAGGACATGATGCCCTCTTCTGCTCTCTGTGAGCACAAGAGACACACAGTGCACAGATAGACACACAGGCAAAATATCCCTACATATAAAACAATAAAACAACCCCTCTTCCCACACAAAAATGGGCTAGTGAAATAGCCATGCAAACAGGAGGACTGGAGTTTAGATCCCTGGGCTACACATAAAAAGCTCGGTTTGGCATAGCACATGTGTAATCTTAGCTTCAGGAAGGTGGAGACAGGTGAGTGCCTGAAATTCACTGGCCAGCCAGCCTAGTGAATTTCAGGTTTTATGAGAGATACTGTCTCAAAAAGTAAAGCAGAGAACATTGGAGGAAAACCTCCATTGTTGATCCCTAGCCTTCACACGCATTCATACACATATGTACCTACAACAATACCAACATAAACAAGGACAGACTCACCCACAAACAACAGCACAATGAAGAAAAAACAGGCCCAAAGAGATGGCTCAGGAAGTAAAGGAACTTCTGTAAATCCTGGTGACCTTAACTGGATCTCTGGGACTCAGATGGAAGAAAGGACTTCTGCCAAGTTGTCCCTTGTCTTCCAAATGAACACACATTTACACATGCACACATACACAAACATAAAATGCACTAAAAATAACTAAACCAAAACATACTTAGGTATCCAAGATCCCCATGGGAAATAAATGTTTAGCATCCTATCGTAGAACAGATGAAGACTATTCTGACCAATCTTGCTTCAATGATTTTACTTTTACTATATTATCTAAATCTGTAATTATTTATTTTGTTTGGTGGTAACATCTTCCTTCAGCAATAATTTTTTTTTTAAAGTTTTTTAGAGACAGTTTCATTGTAGCTTTGGAGCCTGTTCTGGAACTCGCTCTGTAGACCAGGCTGACCTCAAACTCACAGAGATCCACCTGCCTCTGCCTCCCAAGTGCTGGGATTAAAGGCACATGCCACCAACACCCGGCAGCAATGAATTTTAAAAAGTGTTTTTAAATGAAAAATTAGTAATCAAATTGCAAGAATTGGTGATGACTATATAATTTGTACAAAATATCAACATTTACTATTCTATGAAGGCA
Organism: Cricetiscus sungorus; assembly: GCA_030556225.1. Taxonomy (NCBI): domain Eukaryota; kingdom Metazoa; phylum Chordata; class Mammalia; order Rodentia; family Cricetidae; genus Cricetiscus; species Cricetiscus sungorus. The sequence continues at coordinate 42,582,865 of JANBXA010000729.1, read as the reverse complement.
AGACTGATGCCACTTATGACAGGAAAGTCAAACGAAAGCAATAGCAATCTGCTCAAAGGCAGTCACTGAGCATATATTTTGGCAAATGGTGCATTTATTTAACTTATTACTCTGTAGAACATGACTTTTCATTTATCCCAGTTAGTTCTATATATACCTTCTTGTGCAGATGAAAAAGCAAATCAGCTTATATGTTGGCTTCAATAGCAGGAAAACCTTACAAACCATTAGAGGATACTTGCTTTATGTCAGTGCCATTTAGTACTTAAACAGATAATGCTCACTTCAATAGTGGCACTCATTGTTTACAATGCAAGAGTTGGTGGAACACAATGACATGCTTCTGCTAGATGTAATCAAAGTTAAAATCAGGAAATTATGGTCATTCTCAGCTACATGATGAGTTGGGACTACATGAAACCCTATTTCAAAATAGTAACAATGTTCTTCTTTATTTTTAATTTTTTTTTTTTTTTGAACTGAGGTTTCTCTGTTAACAGTCCTGGCTGTCTTGGAATTCACTTTGTAGATCAGGCTGGCTCTGCCTCCCAAATGTGGGGGTTAAAGGCATGTACCACCACTGTCTGGCTATTAACAATGTTTTTACTGAATTATAAAATACAAAGTACAGATTTATTAGGTACTTCTGGTACACAGCAACTGAGATGTTCTACTGATCACCATAATTCAGTTATATAACTCATATCTATAACCACGATTAAATAACCACTGTATGTAGAGTGTTTGTGACAGGTTGCTGGATGTAAAATTCACCACAGAGCTGAGACAGCCCAGTGGTTAATTAAGTGTGAAGACTTCAGTTCCCAGCACCTACCCTAGCAGCTCACAACTGCCTGTAACTACAGCTTCAGAGGAGATCTTTTGACTTCTTCAGGCACCAAATATGCCTGTGATACACATACAAATATATGGTCAAAAGAAACACACACAAATCTAAAAACAAAGTAAAACTTATCATGACAGTACATGTTTATCTTTGGAACTTTAGAAAATTTGGGGATCCTGAAGAATGTCTATAATGTCTTTTTTTTTTTTTTTTTAATGATAGGGTCTCACTATAAAGCCCTGGGTAACCTGGAACTCACTATGTAGAGCAGGCTGGCCTTGGATTCACCAAGATCCACCAGGCTCTTGGGACTAAAGGTGTGCATCACCATGATTATTTCTTTTTTGATAAATGAATATTAGTTGTTCTCTCTCTCTCTCTCCCTCTCTCTCTCTCTCCCCCTCCCTCCCTCCTCCTCCTCTTTCTTCCTCTCCCTCTCTCTCTCTCTGACCTGAACTTGATTCCCAGAACCCACATGGTAGAAGACAAATTCCCACAAGTTGTTTTCTGATCTTCACACATGTGCTATCAAACATACATGTATACTTCTAAATACACACAAAAATTGAAATCTAATTAAAGTATTTAACTGTGAAGTGTCAATTTTTTAGAGAATTCTATCTGAAATTCAGTCATATTAAAAACAAAAACATGAAAGCTGAGTATGATGGCTCACACCTGTAATCCCGCTGCTCTGAAGTTAGAGGCAGGAATGTTGGAACTTCAAGCAAGACTCTCCTGAGCTACACAGCTAGTTCAGGACAACCTGGATTATGAGACCCTGTCTAAATACAAAGGGGGTTTAACAAAGTATAGATATAGCCCTGTGATTGTCTCAAATTAGTATCTTTATTGTGATAAAACAACATGACCAAAAGCAACTTTGAGAGGAAAGAGTTTCCTTCCCTTACACTTCCCTATCACAGCCTATCATTGAAGGAAGTCAGGGCAAGAACTCAAGCCGGGCAGGAACCTGGAGGCAAAAGCTGATTCTGATGCTATGGAGAAATGCTACTTACTAGTGTGCTTACTATAGTTTGCAAGGTCCGTTTTCTTATAACACCTAGGTCCACCAGCCCAAAAGTGGCACTGCAAAATGGGCTGGGTCTGCCTCATCAATCACTAATTTATAAAATGCACCACCAGACTTGCCTATAAACCAGTATTTCAGAGGAAATTTCTCAGCTGAGAGTCACTTTCCCAAAATGACTCGATCTTATATCAAGCTGACTTAAAACTAGCTCACACATTGCTTATGAGCTCTTATTGCAGAGAACCATGGTTTGTTCCTAGGACCCACACGTCAGCTCACAACATTCATAATTTCCAGGGTATCCAACACCATCTTCTAGCCTCCACAGGCACCAGGCACACACAGTACACACATGAAGTCTGTGATAGTCTGAATAGGAATGGCCCCTGTAGACTCATGTGTTTGAATACTTGGCTCACAGTCAGTGGCATTATTAGGAGAAGCAGCCTTGTTGGAGTTAGGTGTGGCCTTGTTAGATGTTCAAGCTAGGCCTAGTGTGGCATTCATTTCTGCTATGTGTGGATCAAGATGTAGAAACTCTCAGCTACATGCTGTCATGCTTCCCACCATGGACTAAATCTCTGAACTGCTTTTCTTTATGAGTTGCCATGGTCATGGTGTACCTTCACAGTAATAAAACCTTAATAAGACAAAGTAAACTGTCTAAATGCAACTTGATATTCCATGTTTGGTTGATATCCATGAGAGGACTCCCCATTTCTGAAGAGAATTGGAGGAGTGGATGGGTGGCAGTAGTGGAAGGGATGTAGGGAAAAACAGCTGGAAAGAGGGGAGGGAGAGGAAACTGTAGTTGATATGCAAAAAAATAAATATAAATACTAGTAAGTCTTTTTTTAAAGACAGCATCGACACATTGAAATTTATATGCACAAATCTGCAAATTGAAGAAACTGAAATAGCATAATTACCATTAACATATATGTCTACACATTTGTACAGAAGTATCTCCATTTATGAACAAACTTTCTTCTACAATGTATGTATAGAGAGGCGTTAAGTATATATGTATGTGTTTGAGTGTGGTGTTTGTCTATGTGTGTGTGTATACATTTATGCATGTACACGAAGGCCAGAAAAGAACAGAATGTTTGGTATCCAATTCAACTACTCTTAATCTCGTTCCACTTAGACAGGATCTCTCACTGGCCTATGTACTTGGATGGCAGCTGCAAACCCCAGCAATTCTCTTGTCCCTGCCTTTCCTTTCTTCCAGTCCTGGGGTTACATGACTACATAGGCCATGCTTGGCTTTTTATTTGGGTGCTGGAATTCAAACTTAGGAACTCCTGTCTCTTCAGTAGTAGGAAGTATATAAGACATAATGAGCCAGGTGTGGAGATTCACAGTTATAATTCCAGCTATTAAAAAAGTAGAGGTAGGTAGGAGTTTAAAACCAGTCTCTATATCATACTGAATTTGACATAAGCATGAACTACCTTGAGGCCCTTTGCAAAAAAACCAAAAAAGGAAAAGAAAAATTTGAAAAACAAGGCACAGTGAAACCTACAATTTCAGTACTCAAAAGGCAGAGGTAAAGGTAGGAGAATTATGGTGTGTGAGGCCAGCCTGATCTACAGTGATTTACATAGTAGCCAGGGCTATATAGACAGTAACTCAAGATAACCAAAAGCAAAAAACAAAAACCCAAATAATGAAAAGTCAAGGAATGTACAATGGTAAGCACTTTCCTAAAAAAATGTAAGGCACTGAATTAAGTCTCCAGTACTGAGAGGACAAATAACAAACAACAGAAGCCCACCAAAACCAGAATATGGCATGTGATGAAATAAAGAATGGTTAAAGACTTCTAAATTATTTTTTTTTCCTGTGTGTTTTATTGTTGTTACTGCCATTGTTGTTTTCAGTACTTAAGAACTGAACCCAGGATACCTCGTGACATATTAGACAAGTACTCTATCCCTGAGCCACATTCACCATATCAGCCCAGGATGGTCTTGAATTTACTTTGTAGTCTGGGAAGATCTCAAGCTTGTGATCCTGCCTCAGCCACCTGAGTAGCTAGGATTATGGCTACTGAGAACTCCTCTGCTTCTGCCAATCATCTCAATGGAGGCACACTAGTATTATAGATGGGTGCTACTGCATCTAGAACCAGCTCTATACCGGTTCTGGAAATCTGACCTCTAGTCCCCACACATGCATGGCAAGCACTTTATTCATTGAGCTATCTTCCCAATCCTTCCATTTTTCTTTTTAAGGTTTGTTTCCTGTGAGGCTCCAGTGGGCCAACATAGCTTCGCTGTTAAACCAATGCCTGATCTTTTGTTTAAATACAGTTATTGGATCTGTATATATGGCTTGGGGAAATACTTTCCAAGAACAGGGAGTTTGCCAGTTCTACTCTATGTTTAGACAGGCAGTTAATGCTTCCAGGATCACATACATGTGATCTTGGTTAGCTGTCTGTTTCTCTGGATCTACATGGTATGGTAAAGTTCTGTTTGATCTGTCACCTTGTTGTTTCCTGTAACAACAGTTTTGCTGGATCTCTGCCAATGTTGCTTTCTAACAACATCTCTGGGTATTGATCCCACTCCCACTCTCCATGCTGTGATCTTAGGAAAAAGAATTAGTTCTCTCAAACTGAGCAACAGAGCTAGTAGCCCTCAGTCAATCTGAAAGTGTTTTATCAATTATTTATATGTGCTTTATCAATTATTTCTTGCCCTCTCCCACATAGTGTTCTGACAAACCAAGAAAAAGTATTGAAAAGAATCATTTAGTCAGATGGTGGTGGTACATCCTTTTAATTCCAGTACTATGCAGAGGCAGGCAGATCTCTGAGTTGAAGCCAGTCTGGCACACAGAGTGAGTTCCAGATAGTCAAGGCTACACAGAGTAACCCTGTCTCGAAATGCCCGCCCCACCTCCACCCCAGCAAAAAAAAAGAAAGAATAATTTACTCGACTTTCAATTCCCACCAGGCAGACACAGTAATCCAACAATTAACCAGTAGATTTCCACTGAAGGGCAAATTACGTTCAGAATGTGGTCTTTAATACTTTCAAGATTGTATATTATATGGGAATACTCCTTATGCTCGGTAGCTTTGTGTCAACTTGACATAAGCTAGTATTATGAGAGCATGAGAGCCTCAACTGAGAAAATGCCTCCTTGGAATCAGGATGTAGGCAAGCCTTTAGAGCCTTTAGAGTATTTTCTTAACTGATGATGATGGTGAAGAGCTCAGTCCATTGTGGGTGTGGTACCAAATAAACCCTTTCCTCCCCAGCTTTGGATAATGGTGTTTCATTCACAGTAATGACAACCCTAACTAAGACATTACTACTCTTTATTTTTAAAAACATTTTATTTGTCTTGTGGGTGTATACATGGCTATGTGTGCACACCTGTTACAGCATATGCACAGAGATCAGAGGACAACTTATAGGAGTTAGTTTTCTCCACCATGTGGGTCCTGGAGATCAAACTCAGGTCCTCAGGCATGGCAGCAGGTGCCTTTTACCTACTAAACCACCCCAAAAGCACAAACATACTACTCTAAGGTAAAAGAGTTCCCCACAGACAAGGTTAGGGGCTAAATAAAAGTCTGAAATAACCCTACCTGGGCTCGCTCCTCATCAAATTCCAGGCAACCCATACCATCCAATCTGTGGAGATCAATCCAGCCCTTCCAGATGACACATACTCCATTCAGAATCATGGGGGCCTTCAAGTACACCTAAAACAAAACATAAAAAAGACTGTTGAAAAACCAACAGAAAGCCATCAGACCTAAATTTTCTTCTCTTAGAATTTTTTTTTAAGTGTATGGATGTTTTGTCTACATGTTCGTTCATCTACACACCAGAAGAGGGTGATGGATCCCACAGGACTATAGCTATAGATGGTTGTGAGCTGCCATGTATGTGCTGAAAATTGAACTCAAGACCTTTGGAAGAGCAGCCACATGCTCTTAACAGCTAAGCTATCTTTATAGCTCCAGACATGAATGCGTGTGTGTGTGTATGTGTGTGTGTGTGTGGTTGATTTTATTTACATATATAAATTGTGTGTGTGTGTGTGTGTGTGTGTGTGTGTGTGTGTGTGTATGAGTGTTTGACTGCATGTATGTCTGTGCACCTTGTGCATGCAGTGTCTAGAGACCAGAAGATGGTGCTGGATCCCTAAACCTGGAGTTACAGATAGTTGTGAGCTGCCATGTTGGAGCTGGGAATTTGAAAGAGAAGCTAGTTTTCTTAACCGCTGAGCTATCTTTGCAGTTCTCAGACATAAAAATACAAAGGATTAAGCTTACTTCTGCAGCTTTCTTTTTGAAAACATGATAAAATAAGAAGTATAGGTAAAGTACATATATAATTATTTTTTTTAAATATTTTTTTTTTTGAAAAAGGGTCTCACTATGTGGCTCTGGTTGTCCTGGAACTCACTATATAGATTGGGTTGGCTTTGAATTCACAGATCTTCCTGCCTCTGCCTCCAAAGTGCTAGAAGTAAGGGTGTGCATTAACATACTTAGATGGGAAAATACATACATGGTTTCATTCAGTAAATTTTTTCTTTTTGCAATGCAGAGATTAAACCTGACATGTGAGGCCCTGCATGTGAGGCAAGCACTCTGTCAAAGAGATGTATCTCTGTAGCCCTTACTTACAATTTTATATCCAGTTACAATTTTTCTTGATTACCTTAAAAAGAAAATCTCATAGGACCTGTTTCCCCAGCATGTGCAAGGTCCTGAGTTTTATCCCTTGTACCACATACTAGAGAGGGGGTGGAGAATGTATAAAAACTGTAGGTTTTTTTTTTTTTTTTTTTGTCCGAGACAGGGTTTCTCTGTGGAGCTCTGGTTGTCCTGGAACCCACTCTATAGACCAGTCTGGCCTGGAAATCAGAGATCCTTCTGCCTCTGCCTCCCTTGTGCTAGGAATTAAAGGTGGGTGGCACTACCCATCAGTTAATTTTTTTGGTTTTTTTTTTTGAGATAGGGCTTCTCTGTGTAGCTCTGGATGTCCTGGAACTCACTCTGTAGATCAGGTTGACCTTGAACTTACAGAGATCCGCCTACCTCTGCCTCCCGAGTCCCAGAATTAATTCTTAATCAGTGAGAATGTGAACTCTTCCCACAAAATTATTTCTAGTATGATAGAGATTTTATAACATGCTAATCTGCAACTCTGGGATGCTATAACATCTTCACTAAAAAATTTAAAATATGTAATACACTTTATGTCTCAAGTTTAAAAAGGTATCAATAAATTTTATTTAAAATTTGCTGAGTTCAAAACTATTCATTTTGGGACTACAGAGATGGCTCAGCAGTTAAGAACACTGGCTGCTCATCCAGAGAACTTGGGTTCAATTCCCAGCATCCACTTGTCACTTCCTTTACAACTGTCTGTAACTCCAAGATCTGACACCCTCTCACAGATATACATGCAAATAAAATACCAGTGCACATTAAAAAACAAAACAAAAACCTATTCATCTTACAAACCTTTAGTTCTTTCAGAAAATTCCAACATCCTTATATACTGAGATAACTTTAACTTTTACAGTTTCATAATTTTTTCTCTAAAGATAACCAATACAGTCACCAAAAGTTTCCAAGTATATAACACTTGAGGAAGTCACTTTAGGTAGAATTTCCAAACCGAGATTTCCAATCACTGCATTAATTCTCACATTGATTTTTCTCAAGGATAAGGATCCAAGTAGAAAGGATGGTTGTAGAAAGGATGGTTGTAAATACTATTCAAGATAAATATTGTATTATGACACAGATAAAAACCAAGGGAGAAATTTATTATAGTTCCTACAATCTTCTCTGCCATAATGTCAAACTGCTATGGATCTCAGGATGGTTTTGAACTCAGAATCATTCTACTTCCACTTTAAATGCTGGGATTGAATTCAAGAATAACCACACCCACCCTGCCAGGCACTCTAGAGGCAGACACAACACAGGCGAATCTGTGAGTTTGAGGCCAACCTGGGCTACAAAGTGAGTTCTAGGACAGTCAAGGCTACACATAAACCCCATTTTGCAAAACCAAAAAAGTAATTAAGGAGGAAGAAGGAAACAGGAAAATGATGTGAGTATATTATAATCTCAAAAGTGAAATAATTAAAATAAAAATAATAATTAAAGTTCTTGTTTTTTTTTTTTTTTTTTTAAGCTAGAACTTAATGCAGCCCAGGCTGGCCTTGAACTGATCTTCCTATAACTACCATTCAAGTACTGGAATCAGAGCCTTGTGTCCACAATACCAGGCTATTTAAAACATTTTTTTTCCTTTGTATCTTCTCTACCTCATTTAACACGAATGAAAATCAGCATAAATTTAAATCATTCTGTGCCTTGAATAAGATACTTAAAATTCAGAAAAAGTGAAACCACTGATTTTTCAAAACTCCAAATGAACACATCCTCATAAGTAAGATTTTCATCTACATACACAAAATATGTCATCATTGGACCAGTCTAGTGTTTTATGAACAAAAATGACATTTTTATTACTTATATGACAGACAAGTGGTAGGAAAGTTTCTCATTTTAAGAGAAAAGTTGGTGTGCCTTTAATCCCACCCTGGGGAGGCAGAGGCAGGAGTATCTCTGTGAGTTTGAGGCCAGACTGGTCTACAGAGTTCCAGGACAGGAACTCCAAAGCTATATAGAGAAATCCTGTCTTAAAAAACCAAAAAGAAAAGTTACTCCCTAGATACCTGTAATCTATGGGATTTATGACTTTTTACTATGTACTTTACTATATTGAACCCATTGCTACTTATAAAAGAATGAAGACTCTCCAAAAACATAAGGCTCCATTTCTCCTCCCATCTGAGCAAGAGAAACAGTCTACAGTTATAGTTAAAACCGTTTAACCACATATTTCCTTCTGCTCTGATTAAGTGTTCATTCCTTTCCACAATATAAATGTATGTATATATGTATGTATGTATTTTTTTTTTTTTGAAACAGAGTCTCATGAAACATATCCTAGCCTCTAACTGATATGTAGCTGAGAGTGACCTTGAACTGTGAATCTCCCCTGCTTTCATCTTCCTTGTGCTGGTAATCACACCTACTCACCACAAGGTCTAGCCACATTTACTCTGTTAGTGTGCACCTTTAGTCCAGTGACCATGCTGACCTCCCACTTAATACCTCAGAGCAAACTAAGAACATCATCCTTCTACACTTCACATCAAGAGAACTTGACTTACCACACTTCCAAAGATTTCGCTCCTTACAGCACATGACAGAGTGTAACATTTCACTACTAAAGTCTCTATAATGCTAAATTCTGATAGTAATAATGGGTAATTCTTCTCCAATTAGCCAAGAAAAGGTAAACTTTATACTACTTTTAAACCAGATTTGTGTTCTTCATAAATGGTTTTTATCTTTTAGAACTGCAGATTCTATGATTCTTTTTAGCTTATTCATATTAACTAACATCCAGTCAAAAATGTTTCCCTTATGAAATTCATTTTTAAAAGCCAATCTTTTACTTCTTTATAAATCTTTCATGAAAAGGAGACCACCACCAATCTGTTTTGGGAAATTCCTAAATGGCTTTAGAAAATGGATACATTCATTACGAAGAATAATGTCTGTACTCATAATTTAAAACAACATCTAGATGATCCTGGTGATTTATTTAATGTTCACATTGAAATAAACAGTTTTATTTGTAATCTTCAAAGTAAATGTTTGGTGCTTTTATATATTCATGAATACCAGGCCCCAAAGTCTGAAGAAAATACACTGCTGTCTCTTAACAGCTGGTATTTTGTAATGTTAATTCAATAATGTCATTTAAACACAAAGACATTTATTTCACTGAAAATGATGCCTTGTTTCAAACTTTGAAAAGAAAGGTTGTTATATGTCCCAAAATGAAGCTCAACTGACCTCGAAAAAATGTTACAGAAATGGATTCCAAAAAGTCTTAAAAAGTAGTAAATCGATGCAGCAAATCACAAGAAGCAACAAAACAGCTTATCTTTCCAAAAGATAAATACTACAGAATGAGACGTCACAGGTTTAAAAGTGACTATAGCCTCATTTTTTAAAGTTAAAAGCTGGTTTGGCAGAATTTAATTCAAGATACATCAATATTTTTGATGTCATACTGAATCTAAATTATATAAATAACTTTATTTTCAACCTATAGCTTCAATTTCCCTATCATTTAAGCCACAAAGAGGTTCAAAAAAAAAATCATGCTTGTATCATACAACTACAATATTAATACAAGGGTGATGGGAGCTGTCATTCTGTAAATATGTTTCTCGAATTGGTTAATGAATAAAGCACTGTTGGCCAATAGGAAAGCAAGATAGGCGGGACGAGGAGACTAGGAGGAGAGAGGAAGTAGTAGGGAGCAGATTCTAGATGGAGGACTGAGAAGAATGCCAGAGTCTCTCTCCTCGGTAAGATAAGACTACGTGGAAATACTTAGATTAATAGAAATGGGTTAATATTTAAGACAGAGCTAGCCAATAAGAAATGCTAGTAACAGGCTAACAGCATTTATATCAAACAGCATCTCTGTGTATTATTTGGGGCTGGCGTGGTGGTGGGACCAGGCTGCGGGGGATGGGCTACCCATAACACAAGGGTATATTATATTATCTGGACATAAAAAGGAATGAATGCTGGACATGACAGCACATGCCTCTAATCTCAGCACTTAGAAGGCTAAAGTGGAAGGGCTAGGTGCAAACTCAGGGTAAGCCTGCACCACACAGGATGGCCACCTCAAAACAAAACAAAACAAAAAAACCCTCACCATCACAACCAACAAAAATAAATAAAAATCAAGCATTGTTTCTATAACACAGGTGAACCCCCCAAAATGCTATATTAAATGAAATAAGTCAGGCAAAGTTCAAAATTATTAAATTAACCACAACAGACAAACTGAGAGGAGATAAGAAACATGAGATAAGACATCTAGGCTGATATAATAAATATGGTGGCCACTAACAATACTATGGATTTAAATCTCCAGGAAGGGAAGAAAGATGCCTTGAGGAATAAATAGAAAATGAGGACTGACGAAGAACTTGGACAAAGTCCAACTTTTCAATTTGGATAGAAGAAAACAAGGCAGAGCAGATTATGAATAGCCATTAAGCAAATGAGAACATGCATTATAATCACAGGTTGAAGTTCTCCTTTGTTGGCTATACTATGTTACAGAACCTTAGGTCTCTTATTTACAGCAAAAAAGGTTTTTGTCATAAATATCCTTCCTTTGATTATTTTTCCAGACAAGGTCTAACTATATAGCCCTAACAGACCTGGTACTCATTACTTGCTAGTGGCTAGGCTAGTCTCAAACTCAAGTCCTGTCTTAACCTCTGGAGTTCAGAGACTACAGATCTGTACTACCAAACCTTGATAATGGAAGATTTATTTCATATTACTGAGACAGGGCCTCACTATGTAGTACTGGCTGGCCTCAAACTCAGAGATTTGCCTGTCTCTGCCTCCCAAGTTCAGAAAACCTGTATGGTTTTTCAGTATTTCAGTAAAACCAGAAACTTTGTAAAATAACTTACTTTTGAATACAGGTACATTTTTCTAAAGGATGTTACTTTCATTAGCTTCTCAAAGGGGTACATAAAGCAAAAAAAAAAAAAAAAAAAAAAAAAGAGTTCAGTATGTTGGTGAAAACTCTGCTAATGCGCCTTCATAGATGGACACCAAGGACTTTGTAGTATAGACCATGAGATAAGTACTCTTCTATCCAGTAAATGGGCAGGAGAGTTGTGTGTGCCAGTTGTAAATGGAGATCAAACCTAAAGCTTTGCATACGTTAATATGCCCACCAACTGAGAAACATACCTAACCTCACTTCTTTTAACGGTACTCCCTCTTAGTTAAAAAATTAAAATAAATTGGTAAACTTGGATCCTGAAATTTAAGTGTCAGAATAAGGGTATGAAAAAAAATCTGATCAACTTCTCATTTATTAACTTGTACAATATTTCCTTCTTTGAAGTCTAGAGGCTGTAGCTCAGCTGTTTTTCCCTCGCCATGCTAACCCCATTGTAGGAAAAGAGCATTTTCTAGCCACTAGTTAGCTGAGGTGAGGCAAACTGAAAGTAGAAAAGCTATGATTCAAGGAATTTCCTTGTTTGAGTTCTTTCTTCAGATAATTTTCAGATAAGCAAAGCACAGTAATTGTAAATTTAAACATACCCAATGCACATCAGTACTAAGTCACAAATCAATCTCAAGTGAAGCAAAAACTTCACCCTTCAAAAAAAAAAACAAAAACAAAAACAAAAACAAAAACACCTTTCGATTGGAATGAGGTATTTCACTTCTCTACAATACAAACAGATAAGCTTGTAATGCAAACTGATACAGGCATGGTGGTACATGCCTTTAATCCTAGTACCTGGGAGGCAGAAGCAGGTGGATCTTGCATTTGAGGCCAGCCTGGACTACAGAGTTCCAGAATAGCCAGGACTACACAGAGAAACCCTGTCTTTAAAAACACAAAACAAATAAATTAATAATAAAATAATAAACTTTTAGCATTCAGTTTTACTTATATGTATGTCTATGTACCCTAAAAACCAGAAGAATGCACCCATTAGATCTTCTGGAATTGAAATTATTGATGATTTTAAGCTGCCCTGTGGGTGCTGGGAATTGAACCAGTGTCGTTTGAAAGAGTAGCCAGTGCTCTGAACCACTGAGTCATCTCACCAGTTCCCCATAAACATTTAAATACTTACTAATAAAAGAGCAAGAAAATAGAAAAAACGTTCTTAGCTTCCCTATGCTACTTATTTTTTGTTTGTTATTGTTTATTTGAGGTTTTTGTTTTTGAGACAGGTTCTCACTATGTAGCCCAGTTTTGCTTTGAACTCAAGACTTCCTGTCTTTGTCTCCTAAATGCTGGGATTATACGTGTGCAGCACCATGCCTGACCTTCAAACTACTTATTTTCAGCACCAGATTCCTCACATTTTATAATCATTGCTGGAAATATATCTCCTTTAGTAAAAATTAGACAAGTCAACGTAAGTAAAGACACAGACCACCACAGAAGCACTGCTTCCACATACATTTCCACCAATGCGCTACATGGCAGTTTTTTTCCAAGGGAAAAAAGAGCTATCCCCTCACCCCACCCCCCAGACAATGAACAGTTGTTCTACCCACAAACTAATGAATCATCAGATAAGCTAGCTGTAATGCTAGCCTGGCCAGAAGCACCCAGGAAAACAAGATTCCACTGATGAAATATGTACCTTGCTGCCCAGCTGTAATCATTTCGAAGACAACAGATTCCTTTAAAAGACTTCATTCTGATTCATCCTGTTAGCCACATGGTCCCCTCTGTTCATAAATGCACAGTCAGCCACCGTCAGATAATTCTTACAGTCACTCATTCATATTTGCCTGAGTAACAACTGGACTGCATGCAGGAGAAAATATTTTCTTACAGTAATCTAATGCAAAGTACAAATCTACTTCATATAGTTGAAAAGACAAATTGTAAAATGTAAAACTAGAAAATAGCTTTGAAACGTGTATATATGTACACACATTTAAACACATATTCAATAAATTGGTATGTTGCTGGGCTCAGTGGCAAAAAGCTGTAATCCCAGTCCTTGGAGGACAGGGGTAGGAGGATTGAGTTTGAGATTAGCTTGAGCCACACAGTAAGAATCTATCTCAAAAAGTGACCCCCCCCAAAGTATGTTAACTAAACTCAGATTTTTTTTTTTTTTTTAAAAAAAAGACTGCATAAGAACTGGGTACAGTGGCTCATACCCTCAATCCCAGCATTTAGGAGAAGGGGAGACTCATTCTTCAATACTGGGCTAGTTCCAATGCCTGATATGAGACTGTCTCTCAAAAACATAAAAACCAATACCCACCACCACCACAAATAACATGAGAACTATATACTTTTCTACAAAATCAAAAATTGTACAAACACATTACTAATGTGCTTTCTACACAATTATTTTTGCTTGATTTCAATGTATTTTCTTCCTAAGTGAAAAGCTTGTTACTCTTTTTTTGAGTTAGATTCAGAAAAGTTGGCAGTATTTCATCAGTTGTTGCCTGAGAGCTCTTAAGCATCTTAAGATAAATGCAGCTGAAACCTGAGATTCCATCCAGCTCAATCTCTTCTAAGCACTTCACATGAAAACAACAGTCCCTTTCCACATCCATGTTTATGTTCCACCTAAAAAACACTCCTGTCTGTTCCTTCTGTGGGCCCTTAGTACACATTTATGCACTAGCCATATCCATATTATGTAATATACATGGTTTTTAAGTTGAAAAGTATTAGTCTGAATTGAAATTTGGTAATTGGGGCTGGCAAGACGGCTCCCTGGTAAGAACAGCTGCTGCCAAGCCTGGCAATCTGAGTGCAATCCCTAGAACCCACATAGTGGAAGAAATAGAACCTATGCCCACAAGATGCCTGACACGCCCCCCCACCCCACCTCACACATTAAAAACCGGGAGGGAGTGCTGGAGAGATGGCTCAGTGGTTAAGAACAATAGCTGGTCTTCAGAGGTCCTGAGTTCAATTCCTAGCAATTACATGATGGCTCACAACCATCTGTAATGAGACCTATTCTGGCCTGCAGGGATACATGCAGACAGAGCACTATATATATAATAAATAAATCTTTTTTAAAAATCAAGGGGAAAGGAAGGAAAATAAGAGACAATATATCTTCAACAGGAGCCTACTCAAAAATTAATTTCTTTATCCATTAAATAAAGTTCTGTTAAAAATCACTTTGTTGTTCTATCTTTATAAGTACTGGTAAGCTTATAATTCTAGCACTTGAAAGGCTAAGGAAAAAGGATCAAAAATATCTATGACAGGAAAAAATGAAGTTCATTTTTTTGAAAACAGCTTTCATACTATTTAGACTAACTGGATTATATAATTACCACATACAGACAAACAGATTATATAAAAAATTTAATGTAATCACTCAAGGCTATTAATTATGGTCAACCAAAATCATCTGTATTCATTAGAAATAAAATGTAATTAGAAATAAGTCCTAAGAGGAAAGAGCAAAGGAATTAAGCTGAGACTATATAATTTCAATTTAGGAATGACTTCAGTTCTGATAACTTGTTTTTCCTACCTGTCTTCTGACAGCTAAATTATAAGGAAGCAGTTTAAAGAAGAACTAAAATGTCTTGGTTGCCAAGGCTGATAACATACCAAGATGGACTACTCAGAAGAGATGAAACATTCCAGCAGCACTGTAGACCTGTCAGAAATAAATTTACTACAGCACTAACACTATGACTCAGTTACAGTCTTATCCTACAAAACCATCTAATAGCCTAATTTTGGATAAGAGGTTACAATTTAAGATGCATTTTCAGTGCCATGCATACTGGCACAAGCCTATAACCATATCCTTGGGAGACAGAAGAAACACAAGTTCAAGACCAACCTGTACAACAGGAGACTAGTCTCAAAACAATTCAACTTTCAAAATATATTTTTCATATATTCTAGCACTTCATTTAATCCTCAGGAAGAATATTCTGCTTACCATTTATGAATATGCACACGGTTGTGATTTGATTTACTCTACCTTCCTACTATGCTCTAGTATTTTAAATCTTCCCTGAAAGACTAAGAAGATAAGGGCTAGGAACACAACTCAGTGGTAGAGTACTTGAGTAACCCATGCAAGGCTCTGGGTTCCATGCCCAGTATCATCCAAAACAAACAAAAACAATGACATGCTAAATGCAAACAGTTCAACTAGACAATTGTTTCAAATAGGGCTGGAGGAATGGCTCAGTGGTTAAGGGCACTGCTATTCTTCCAGAAGACCCATGTTCAATCCCTAACATCTCATAATCTTCTATAACTCCAGTCCCTGGGACTCCAATGCCCTCTCTTAGCTTCTTCCATAGGCACCAAAAACATATAGGGTGAAAAAAACTTACAAGCAGGCAAACACCCATATACATTTTTTCTTTTTGTTTCGAGGCCAGCCTGATCATAAGAGTTCCAGGGCAGCCTGTCTTCCCCCAAAATTTTCAAATACTTCAAAAAAATATAAAATACTATTTTCTAACTTGATCTTACATAAAGCACCTATTTCTAGGTAATAGTCTGCTAACAGACTTTCTTTATGAAAGACCTTTGGTTTGGGAAAACAACAACAAAATCCTCAGTTTGTGGAAGAAAACTAAGTGTGAACCTAGGGCTTATCAAGTGCTGGACTAGGCAAGAGCTCTAAAAACTGATCTACATCCCGCCCTCTTTTTGTCACAAGGTTTCCCTAAGTTGTCCAGGCTGTCCTTGAACTCACTCTGTGGGTCAAGAAGGCCTTGAACTTTTGATACTCCCACTTAGGCCTTCTGAGAAGCTGGGGGTGGGGTGGGGTAGGGTATCTATAGACCTTTGCCAACAGGCCTTAGTGAAAATACTCTTACCATCACATAAGCAAAAGAATGAATAAAATATTGGTGCAATTTTCTGAAGCCATTTTCTAAATCACAAAACTGTTTTGAATAAAAAATTGTTTCCTACTTACTAAAATTGTACACTGTTCTGAAGTCACTAAATTTAAGAATTATTATTGTGGCTGGACGCCAACATGACCAAGGATCCCATCATCCTGGTATTCATACCCAACTGTAATAATCCCCTTCTCTGTTGAATTTGGCATAGACTTAGTGACTAGTTACTAATAAAACAAATGAGACACAAATGACTCGGAGTAGCCATAAAAAGCACGGTGACTTTATAGAGAAGTACATGTCTTGAAACAAAAGTTATGAGCTTTGAAGTACATCTGTTGGCTTTAGACAAGTCTTCAGAGACTGTCCAGCCCTATCTAACAGTTTGAATGTAACCTCAAGAGAGGACCTGACCCAGAATCACACAGCTGCAATAATCCTAGATTTGTGTAAAGGAGCCTGAGAAAACTTTTAGAATGGTTGAAACATTACCTTATCCATAGTGGCATTTATATGTATAAATACATTTATTAAAGTAAAAATTATGCTATTAAACTAATGCATTTTATTATATTTAAAATGCATTTCAATAAAGTTCATCTTTTTCAAAGGTCACTGAACTCTTGATGAAGTGTCACTTTAAAAAGCAGTCTGTTGAGAGAAAAAAAAAAAGAGAGAGAGAGAGATACCATAATAGAGGGAGCCATTATAGGTTTGAAGAGAAAACTGACTCTAGAGAAATGTCCAGAGACCTACAAGGATGACTCCAACTAACAATCTAAGCAACCGTGGAAAGACTACCTTAAATGCCCTTCCCTGATAATGAGATTGATATCTTATATGCCATCATAGAGCTCTCATCTAGTAGCTGATGAAAACAAAAGCAGACACCCACAGCTAAACACTGAGCCAAACTCCTGGAATCCAGTTGCAGAGAGGGAAGAGTGATAAGAAAAGGGGTCAAGACCAGGCTACAGAAACCCACAGAGACAGCTGAGCTAAACAAGGGGGAGTTCATGGACTCCCAGACTGATAGCTGGAAAACCAGCATAGAACCAACTCAGATCCTCTGAACATGGGTGTCAGTTAGAAGGCCTGGCAGTCTAAAGGACCTCCAACAGTGGAACCAAGATGTATCCCTGGTGCTCAAAAGGACTTTGGGAGCACATTCCCCATAGAGAGATATTCCCTTAGCCTATAAGCAGGAGGGAAAGCCTAGACCCTACTCTAAATGTCTTAACAGATTTTGATGATCCTTCCTGGAAGGCATCACCCTCCCTGTGGAGTGTGTGTGTGTGGGAGGAAATGGGATGGGGAGGGTCGGGGAGCATGGGAGGGAGAGGGAACTGGGATCCATATGTAAAATAAGAAAAAATCATACATACATACATACATACATACATACATACATACATACATTTAAAAAAAGAAGTTCTGGGAATTCAGAGTAGGCAGTAAGGAAACAGAAGCTATAAAAACAAGCAACCATCACAAACTTACATGTCCTGAACTGAGCATACCTGCTTCTTCCTCTCTCTACAGCCCTTCCCATCTCAGATGATGGCACCCCCACATTTCCAGTTGTTCAGGCCACAGAGGTGGAGCTGTTCTTAACACTCTTTCCCACCCACTACATACAATTTATAAACAAACTCAAATGGCTTTGTTTCAGAACACATTCACTTCTCACTACACCACCGACGCCTTGTCAAGATTACTTCAATAGCCAAACTGGTTTCCCTACTTCACTTTGGCCTTTACAATCTATTACCAACCTAGAATGCAGAGTGAATCTTTCAAAACCTAACACAAACCATATCATTCATCTGCTTGGAACCTGAAACCACTCTCAATTTCACTCATAATAAAAGTTGGTGTCAAGCCAGGTGTAATGGCTCATACACCTTTACTCAAGATTTTGGAGGCTGAGGGAAGACTTCAGAAGAAGTTCAAGGCCAACCTCAGCTACATAGCAAAATCAAGATCAGTCTGAGCTATGTGAAACTCTGACTTTAAAAACTAAAACTACAAACAAACCAGGGAAAATTTAAAAATAAAAAATAGATAACACTACCTTTGGGTAGGTGAGAAAAAGTTCAGTGGGTAATAACACTTGCTACCACACCTGGTAACTAGAGTTCAATCCCTGAACAGATTCCTACAACCTCACACATGTATATACTAAATAAAAAAATATAATAAAACCACCTTCCTTAAAAATAAAAAGCCTGTCAGTCAGGAGATGGTACATGCTTTTTAACCAGCACTCAGGAGGCAGAGGCAGGTGTTATCTCTGGTCTTTCTCCCTTTTCATGCTTTGTTGTTATCTTTAGACTTGCTGTCTCCACAGGTCTAAGGTTGATTACCAAAAAGACAATGGGAAAAACGTTCCCAAATGTCAATTATTTGCCAATGTCAATTCCTTTATCAGATACCAAATGAGTATCATCTTATATTTTTTCCACCTAGTATGAACTCCTGATCCTCCTACTTATACTTCCCAAGTGCTGGGATTACAGGTGTGTAAATCCCCCTGCTTTAACCTAGTTACCTCCCAATCAGCTTGTTTGTCTAGACTTTGTAAGTGACCAGGAACATTTGCAATTTTAAATAGGTGGTGTTGGTAGAAAGGCAACCTAAAGAAGGTTAGGAAGTGATGTTCCACACAGGCATCTGGAGAGAAATGCTCTAGATGAAAAACACATTGTAAAGGAGCATGCACTATGTATTATATAAACACAAAGCAGATCAGTGTGGCTACAGTAGACTAAAACAGGAATAGAGACAGATGAGGGAAATAAAACAAGGAGCTGCTTAATGTGACTGAGGTAGACTGTTATAATGACTTTTTGTTGTTTTGTTTCATGAGATGGTTTCTCTATATAGCTTTTGCTGTCCTAGAACTCACTCTGTAGACCAGGCTGGCCTCAGGAGACAGAAGCAGGCAGATGTCTGTGAGTTTGAAGCCAGCCTAGTCTACAGATTGAGTACCAGGACAGCCAGAGTTACATTCAGAGAAATCTTGTCTTGAAAAACAAAACAAAACAAACAAACAAGAGATCAAATCTAAACAAAATCTTTCATTGTACTTAAAACAGATAAATCTTTTAATTAATATTTATATGTTGCTACTTCTTTTCAGCTGTTGTTTTTATGTTTTTAAGAGTTACTTTATTATTTGTGTGTGGTATGGGGTACTAATGTGTCTGAACACCAGAGTACAGATTTTCAGGGACCAGCTCTTTTCTTCCATTTTTGTTTCAGTGACTGTAATACTCCATTAGCTTCTGGTAGTTCCTGTAGACTCTATCTCCCACCTTGTGGTAGGAATGCTGAAGCTGAGTTAACAACCACAATGGTTTCTGAGGATCACTGTTGTCATCAAGGTTGCCAAGCACACATTTTTACCTGCAGAAGCCATCACACCAGCATTGTTTCATTTTGAGAAAGGGTCTTACTGTAGCCAGCCTGATTTGGGATTCATTCAGGAGTCCAGGAGCTGCCTCCAAATTAAAGAAGCAAAATCTGCCAAGCCACACAAGAGTTTATGCTGTTCATGATGACACTTAGAAAACCAATTTAGCAAGCTGCTGGAAACAGGTATGGTAACATACTAAAAACTGGGTGTGGTGGCACACACCTGTAACCTCAGCAGTCAAGGTAGAGTCATGAGGATCAAAGAGTTCTAAGCTGGCCACAGCTACAAGAGGCTGTATGTCTCAAAACAAAAACAAAAAATGCACCAGAAAAACAAACAAAACCCTCAAATCACCAACAAAACCATTTTACAGAGAAAGCAAGAGAAATACTGAATAAACAATTGGATACAAAAGTTCATAAAAATCAGTTGATTCTAAAAAATTTTTTTTTATTCTTTGAAAGTCTGACTCCTTGTTCAAAGATCAACCAATCTAAAATACTATTTACTACATTTTTATCAAGTAACATAGTACATATTTTAATAGCTATCAGTGTAAACATTTCCATCTATATTTTATAACTTTAACCTCAACTTATAACATAAAAATTATAAGACATTTATTTGAATTCACAGAAAATTCTTAAAATAAATAGAAAATATTTAAGTAGTTTTCTTATGATTTCCTTAAAATCAAATTTGCTGTATTAACAAAAATACCTGTGTTTGTTAGTAAATACAGAAACATTTAACTTTTTTTTTATTTTTAAACATAGTTTTTACCCCATTTTTCCTCTTTAATTCATTTTTCACAGGGCTATTGTAACATTTTAGTAGACACAAAAAATTTGTTGACTTTTATAGAAATTAAAATGTGAACATTAAATGTAGAGTATTATTTTCCTATAAATTAGAACTTCTCATGACTAAAACATGTATATATAAAATTAGAAATCAAATGTTATAAAAGCCATAAAAATCATGAAAACAAAGCTGATCATATGTCTTGGTAGTCAGACTAATAATCTCCTTATTAAAATACAATTACCCAGACAATAATAAAACAATCTACAATACTTTAAATTGCAAAAAGATATTTCCTACCTTGCCTGCTTCTCTTTCTAAGTCGACATATTCCCGGCTAGGTGTTTGTCGCTGTTCTCCCTGCCAGCTGGCCGGAAAAAACTGGAGAGACAGATTGGTTCCTGTGGCCACAAAAGCCTTTTAGAAAAATCAATACAAACAGGATCAGGAGCAGGACATTACATAAATTATGCAGGCAGTCATTTATTTTTACATCAGTTTATGTCTTAAGCCAGGCAGCACTGAGAATACTTAAAAGTAAAAAACATGCACTCATCATTTTTCTTAAGTATTAAGTTACAAACATCTGATTCCATTTTAAGGACATTTGCCATTGGCTGCTTAAATATAAAATCAGACATGGAATCAATACTTTTCTTCAGGTCATTTTTTTTTTTGCTGACGTTAGGAACTCACATTGCTTGTCTAACCAAAACTTCTATCCCTGGATTTAAAAACTCATGATTTTGAAAAGCGTAACATAATTTAAGGTTATATAAATGAGATATCTTAATTTTTCTTGATTCTGTGGCTCAAGAAAATATGCAACCATGTGTGGTGCATTTAAAAAACCTGCAGTATTTAATTAAGTATGTTTTAAAGCATGAGTTCCAAAGCCCATCAAAAATATGTACTAGGAGGCCAGGTGTGATAAGTGTACACCTTTGATTCTGGCAGCACTCAGGAGACAGAGACAGAGACAGATGGAGCTTTGTGAGTTCGAGGCCAACCTGGTCTACATAGTGAGTTACAGGCCAGCTAGGTCTAGTGAGATCCTGCCTCCAAAATAAATGAATGAATGAATGAATGAATGAACAAATGAACAAAGGGCTAGTGAGATCCTGCCTCCAAAATGAATGAATGAATGAATGAACGAACGAATGAACAAACGGTACAGCTCAATACACGGAACAATCTAAAACCATCTCCAAAGTATCATTTTATGTAGCCTCTGAGGAATTTAGCTCTATTTCGCCACATAAAACAAACAAAACCCCCAAAATAACATTATTCCCCTTTCTAAGAGAGATTTCGAAAGAAGTAAGTAAAAATCACATTTAAAAAAAAAACAAAAACAAAAACATTTGATCTGGAGAAATGGTTGAGCAGTTAGAGCACTGGCTACTCTTGCAGAGGAGCAGGGTTCAATTCCCAGTACCCACATGGTGGCTCCCATCATCTCTGCACACACAGCGCTCAGATGGCATACATAGATATATGAAATAAAAACAAAACAAAAACAGTAGTGTCCTGACACAGTCTGGCCTGACTGCCCAGCTCGGAGACTCTGTCTAGAAAAATAAAAGCAAAAAACATTTTAAGCTGATCATAGTGGCACATGCCTTTAATCCCAGGACTTGGGAGATAGAAACAGGCAGATTTCTGTGAATCCAAGGCCAGTATGGTCTACCATAGTGAGTTCCAGGACAGCCAGTGCTACCCCTGACTTGGGGAAAAAAATCATTTTAGGGGCTAGAGTGAAAGCTCAGCTCTTAAGAACATTGGCTACTTTCAAAGGACTGGAGTTCAATTCTCAGCATCCATACAGGGGCTCACAATCATCTGTAACTCAACTCCCAGGGGATCTAATTCCCCTTTCTGACTTCTGGGCACCAGGCATATCACATAGGGCATAGACATACACGAAGGCAAAATATCCATACACATAAAAAAAAAGTTTTAAAGTCATCTATGTATGAATTCTTCTTTGCTGGAAGTGTAGTTTTAAAATTTTGAAGCATTAATTGTTTCAAAACACCATCATCATTTGAAAGCTAGGGACCCACATTTGGGAGATTTGCTCAAAGTGACTAGAAGATGAATTTATCCATTCAGTTCCCCTGAGGAATAACAACTTCAGGGGAAAGCTGGCGTTAACTAATCCTTTTTTCTCTCCACCTCCTACTTATTTCTATCACTGGTACTATAGGTACATTTCTTCAGTCTAACTGCTCAATCTCTTAACTGGGCAAGTTTTACC
>JANBXA010000729.1:42320000-42555000 GCA_030556225.1 Cricetiscus sungorus | reverse complement strand
AGGACAACTAACAGACAAGAGAGGAACTAGGTCACTAATATTTTTCGTCCTAGGGCTTGATGAGTAGTAGGCTTCAAATATAAAACAGGCGCCTCTAGATAACTCCGGGGTTGGTTTCGTAGAAACAGGCGATTCTTTAGGGATTCCAATACTAAGAGGAACATGTTGAAGTTAGAAAAAAAGGAAAATAAACGTTTATTTCATACTCTTAACATTCTAAGAAAATAAAATTGTCCATCCTTTGGGGCCTCCCCCACACCGCATTAGGACCACAGATAAGTGGAGTAGATTTACTCCCGGCTGTATTGGGAGATAGCTTCACATATAGATTTAACAATCTCGCTTTTCAGAAACAAACAATTGCTGACCAAATGATTCTTTTCCCGAATGGGATTATTCTTTCTACAAACACTCCGATCCCTGATCGAGGTCACAGCCTAGGCGATAAGCTTGCCAGGCTCGGGTGTGAGCTCCACTCCAAGAGCCAAGCCTGCTCTGGGAACCACAGACCATCGCAGCCGGCCAAGGAGAAGGAACGCGTGTCCACCTGAGGGCCGACCCGCCAGCGTCTGCTTTTCTGCCTTTCGAATTCGGACTAGGAAGTGAGACTGCGCCCGCTCAGTTCCGGGAGCCGCAGCGTCCGCGGCGCGGTCCGGAACCCGGCTGGGCCGCGCGCAACAAGTGACTGGCGCGCGCCTGGGTCCCCGCGGCCTCCCCGCGCACCCGGGCCCGCCGACTTACGATCTCCGAACGGCCGTCGCGGCAGGCGTTCTGGAAGCGTGTCTGACGCTCCTCGTGAGGCCGGTCCCTGAAGCCCGTGTACTTAATCTGCAAGGCAGAGATGGCCCGAAATCAGGAGTCAAATCCGCGGCGGCGCCCGCCCGCTCCCCGCGGCTCCGATAAGGGCAAGCAGAGTCTGTGGGCGGACTGCTGCCGGGGTGAGATTACCCCTCCGCCGGCTCGCCGCCCCGGGCTTCCCGGGGACCAAGCCGCTCAAACTTTTCTCCGCCCGGGCCCACTCGGGGCGCGCCAAGGCCTCCGCGCCTCCCACCCGCCTCACCTCACACTCGCGGCTCAGCTTCCTGAAGAACTCCTCGTTCTCGAATTTGCTTCTCTGGTCGGGAACGACGCGCGGCATCTTCCCGCCCTCAGGCCGCTCCGGGCTAGCGCGGGCACCCGCTGGCGGGCTCGGTGCTGACCGGCTGACCGCCCACCCGCGGCGTCTGGACTCCCGCTGCTCTTTGTTTCAGGAGCCCGCCCGCGTGGGCTCCCGCTCCAGGGAGTCTGAGGTGCGGCTGTCTGCTTGAGCCCAACCCACACTACCGCCGCCGCCGCCTCAGCCGTTGCTTGCCGCCCGCGCAGACACAGCTCTAACCTCCCCCGGCCGCTGCCGCCACTTCCTCTCGCCGCCCCCCTCTTCTTTCCCCCCCCTCCCCGCCAGCCCCACCCCTTCTCGCGCGCCCGCCCGCCTCAAACTCTGGCAAACAAGACTCACCATTCACAACTCCACGACCGCCCGCCGCGCATGCGCCACCCACCAGCTTGGGGGGCCGCTGGGTTGCAGTGAAACTCGGCTCCTTCCGCAGCAAGATCTCCTTCCCTTAGCTTGTCCGTGGGCTTCTTAGAACAACCGCCCAGAAAGGATCCGCCCTTCGCTTAGCAACTAGGAGCGGCCCTGCAGACCTTTTTTCTGCCCTTTCTGGGTTACCTAGAACTTCTTGGCTCCCCAGCCAGCCACACACAGTACTCCAGATAGCCACTTGAATTCGAGGAAACCTAAGTCCTTGAGGACTTTGCATACTTCACAGAGTAAGGGAGGTATGGGGACTGTACTCTAAAAGGTGGAAATAGACATCTAGCCGAATCATGGTGGAAAGGTGGGGGCTATTGGAGCTAGGTGGGCATTAAAGATTCTGTGTAGCTGTCTGTCTGTAGACGAAGGTTTTAGTCTCAGATTGGTAATTTCCAAAATGCATACTCATAAATGCATAACGTTAATATGAGAGTGTTTATGTAGGTCTAGCACATCATTTAAAGAAAAACAATCTAAATTATATATAATCCGTTGCCAGTCTATATTTTTGCCCAAATGTGCAGTCAAATACGAAAAAAACATCTGCAAGTTCTAGTGAAATCATTTAGCCAGAGCAGAAGAAAGTTTGGGTTAGCTACACAGTTTGATCTAAAGCTGATGCTCAATAAATCCCGATCCTTAAAATTCCAGCTTGTTAAAAGTTCAGTTCAAGGATGGCAAATAGGTGCCAACTCTGACAGAAAGTGGCCAGATGCTAAGTATTGTGAGGGTACACCCAAAGTCATTGGAATAAGTTAGCAGTGACTGCTTGAATACAGACTTTGGCTGAATTTTACAGCCAGTCCAGTGGAATCTTATTTTATCAATAGAGACCCAGTTATTTACCCAGTTACAACTGTCCTAGTTTGCCAGAGATTGTCCTTGTTTTTATCAATGACTCCCACTCCCCCCAACCCACAGAAACTGCTCAGTCCCTAACAAACTATGGTGGGGCATGGTGGCAGGAGCAGGAAGCTGAGGGCTCACATCTTTTTGTTTGTTTATTTGTCCAGACAGGATTTCTCTGTATAACCCTGGCTGTCTTGGAACTCATTTAGTAGACCAGAATGGCCTTGAACTCTTGAGATTTGCTTACCTCTGCCTCCCAAGAACTGTGCTTAAAGGTATGTACCACCATGCTTGGAAAATCAGCTCCTTCTTAGGACAGGCATCTCTCACTGTGCCCCCAAGCCTGTAGATTGGACATGTGTGCATGAATAGAAAAGGTGCAGCTGTAGATGTAAACAACAACTACTGATGGACCTTCAGCCATTTCACAATGTTTCACCCTGGCCTCTTTTCACTTATTTATTTTTTAATGTGTGTGTGTGTGTGTGTGTGTGTGTGTGTACCTACATGTACACATGTATAATGTGTATATGTGGGCACACATGCCATGGCTTGTATGCATAGCTCAGAGAACAACTTTGTGTAGTCAGTTCTGTCTTGCTACCTTTACTTGGGTTCCAGGAATTTAACTCTGGTCATTAGGCTTTCACACAGCAAGTGCTTTTTAACGTGCTGAGTTCTCATGCCAGCCCTGCTCAGGACCCTTTCAATGCAAGGGACAAGAACCCTATCCCAACAAACTTAAAACTAAAAGAGGTCATTTATTTCAATTAACAAATCAATGAGGGGTACAAATGAACATCATCCAGACAGTAAGCACTCAATTCTGTTTCTCCTTTCTTTTCACTGCTTAATTTTCAAAGACTCTCTTAGGTGGCTTCCATTTTCTGACAAAGGATAGCATCAGCCACTCTCCAACTTCTTGAAAATTACAGGAAAGGACTTTGATTGCTTGTTCTGGGTTTAAATAGCCTCCCCTCTATAAAATCATAATGTCCAGACAGATAAACTGATATAATCTATCAGTTTGCATTATATGCCTATTCATCAGGGTTTGAAGGCACTGTGATTGACAGTGCCAGAGGCAGTATGATAAATTGTAAGAGAGATAAAAGCACTTTTTCTCCAATGAGGGAATGAATGGAAATGTGTTATGGGCCCACTGAACAATTTGTATGAGCTATATCTGGCAAAGGATGTAATTTTTGTTTCTATTTATTTGTTTACTTATTTATTTATTTATTTATTTATTTATTTATTTATTTATTTTCAAGACAGGATCTCTCTGTGTAACATTCCGGCTGTCCTGGAACTTGTTCTGTAGACCAGTTTGGCCTAGAACTCACAGAGTATGTGCCACCACCACCTGGCTCTATTGATTTATTTTAAGATGAGCTCTCATGACCTATTTTGTAGTAAAAAGAAATGACCTTGAATTTCTGATTCTTCTGCTTCTACCTCCCCAGTGCTGGGATTGCAGGCATGTGCCACCACACTTGGTTTATGAAGTGCTGTGGGTCCAACCCAGGACCTTGTGCATGCTTGGCAATCACTCTTTCAAATAAGTGATATGTTTCATCCCCAAAGCATCCATCCCACTTTTATTTGATCATAAATATTTTGGTCAAACTGATAGAAAAATTTCCACAGGCAAAATAATTGACAATTTAGTGTTCAATGTCTGAACATTGAGGTAAGTGAGGAGTCATCACCCGAAGCAGACCTAAATCACTCATAGGATGAGGATCTTTTATGTATCTCCTGCATCACTCTCAAGTCTTCCAGTCCAGCTAAGACAATCTTTGTGCATAGGGCAGCACAGTCTTGGTTAAGCAAGAAGAGATGGCATGGTTCCCAGTCAGCAAGAACTGTCTGCAAGTGAAGGGGCTTATTGCTGGCATTTTTGCTGCTGGCCCTCATGATGTGTGTGTGGGGGGGGGTAGTGAATAAAGTGTATCCCATGTGGTATTAGTCAGCACATTCTGTTGAGGTAGACATTTGTATTACTTTCCATTTCAACCTCTGAGAAGTGAGTGACCTTAAGAGTACACCATTACTCTACAATTGGTTCCTGTGGGCCTACTCACTTGCATCTCATCTGGCCTTTTGTCTCTCTAACAGTAATTGTTTCTTCCTTTGGAAATAAAAATCAAAGCTGGAAAGGATGAGCCAGCCCTGTGACATTAGACTAGTTCTTGGAAGACTGAGGTAAGAGGATGTCAAGTCCTAGACCAGCTTGGGCTGCTACACAGTGAAACTGTCAAAAACAAATCAACCAAACAAACAAAAAAAGAAAGAAAAAAGAAAGGAAAGGAAAAAGAAAAAAGAAGCAGGAGAAGTGGTACTACACACTTTTAATCCCAGCCTTCTGGAGGCAGAGGTAGGCAGATCTCTGAGTTGGAGGCCAGCCTGATCTACAGAGCAAGTTCCTGTGTAGCCAGAGCTACAGAGAAACCCTGTCTCCAAAAACAAAACAAAACAAAACAAAAATGAACAACAACAACAAAAACAACAAAAATTAAATAGAAAAATAAATCTCTATAGTGCCCTGAAAGGAAAAATACTATCAAGGACAAGGGATCTGTTCTTAGATAGGTATGAATGCAGAACAAGCCCCAGTACTCTGTCAGCTGCATGGGGATGGGGAACAATGTTCCTTGGGAAATAGATGGCAAAATCTGCCCAGCAAACTCAGAATCACTGTAGCCTTTGGCAACTCCAGGCCACAGGGTAACCCACACTCAGCATGGTCTGGCATCTGAGTGGCCTGGTTGGGGAAAACACTACTGGGAAACAAGCTGTTGGCTGTTGGAACTCTCCTCAGCTGACCTTGTATGCCTTTTTTTGTTTTGTTTTAATTTTTTTACTTATTTTAAAAATGGGATTAAAAGAAATTTATAAAGGAAAATTCCATCCAAATGAGGTACATTTAGGTCTGTACTCATAACAGCTTTGGCAGCAGTCTTGTTGAGAATAGATTGATTCAGACTCTGTTCTGTGAAGTTTGCTCAGACTGAGTTCTAGGAGGTCCAACCTGGGAGTGTTTTTGTGCTGCTGAGAAATACCCTCCCCATCACTAGTAAATTCTCTGAAACGTTGTTTCCTGGAATTTTCCTAAGCATCCATCTGGTTTAATAGCTCCTCTGCACATTTAACTACCTTTCTGTCTGTGTAGTCACTCCTGGAACCCCAGTAGGTGAATAGAAAATGTACACTAGGAATACTGGGGAGATGGCTCCATCAGTAGAGTGCTTGCCATGTAAACATGAAGACCTAAGCTCAGATCCCTAGAAGCCACATTTTAAAAAAGTGGGGCCTGGGGCTCATGCTTATAATCTCCGTGCTGGGGAGGCACAGACAGGAGAATCCCTGGGACATGTTAGCTAGCCAGAATAGTTGAATTGGTAAGTTCTAGGTTCCATGAAAGATGCAAAAAAAAAAAAATAATAAGATATAATAATTAAAGACACTGATGTCAACCTCTGGCCCACACATACCCACATGTTAATATATACCAGCACACACAATATACACACACAGAAAATGACATAATAATGCTTGGCAGGGATGGAGAAACTTTGTCTAGCCCAACTATGACACTCTGGCCTGAATGTTTTAATGCTCCTGTCTCAGCAGTTCATTCATACAACTACTTTCAAAAACAAAGCTAAATCTCCAGTTTTAAAGTGATCTTAACCATCCTTCTCTGCTGGTGGAGATGGTGAATGTCCTGCCTATACCTCTTACTGAGCTGCAAACTCACAAAAAGCTGTAGTTGGATCTCTCCTACTGGAGTATCCACCATGTCCCAGAGGCTCCTAAATAGTTGAATAACAGAGTCCTATTGTAGACCTTTAGGAGGATGCACCTCATATTTAAGGGTTATTCATTCCTGTCCCTGAACCCAGATGTTTGTCCTTCTTTGTCTTGGAAAGTCAATGCCTAGTGGCCTTGCCTCTCCAAGTCCAGCATAGAAGGGATGGCTTTATCTGGGCCTGGTATCTGAGCTACCCACATCTGGGGTTCCAGGTCTCTGTGCCTTTGGCCATCTTCTTTCCTAAAGAAACAGTTTCCCTTCTGTTACTGAGGAAACATTGTACCATCTTGAAACTGAAATGGGATCTGAGCCACAAATGAGACTTGAGGGGAAGGAAAAGAAATTGGTAGCTGGCACCATGCCTAAAGTCCTGGCTCCACTCAGCTTCTAGGTTTTAGAAGATGTGCCAATATCCAGGATAAATGTGTCATCTGCCTGAGTAAGGCAGATTTCTGGGTCCTTCACATCTTTATTCTTTTTAACTTTCTTTCTTTATTCCTTCCTTCCTTCCTTTCTTCCTTTCTTTCATGTAGAACTCACATTCCATAAAATTTACCCTTGGGCCCTACAGAATTTCTCTTTTGTCCCAAAAGTGTTCTTTGACTTTACCTCTTTGACTCTCTTGCCACCCTCCCCCACCAGCTCAGCCCAGACATAGGGAAAGGAAAGAGGAGCAAATTTACCCAGAATAGCATTTCTTCAGTGTTGAGATCAATAAACCCTTTTGCTTAAAAGGAACCAGATGATTTCATCCTTGTAATTACAAGGTTGACGTTTGCAAATCTTGCCCAGGCTCCAAATGAGCCTCTTTGTCATAGGCAGTGGAGGGGTTTGTCTGGGTGCCTGAGGATAGAGAGGGAGCCTGGTGTGGTGGGAAGAGGTCCTGGCTCAGGTCAAGAGGCCTGGCTGATCTTATGGGGCTGCATTGATGCTTTGTCCCCCTCCCCCATCTACTTCTGGCAAGTGATGGGAAACAGACTAGACAGGAGGCTAGGGAAAACCAGCCATGATCTTGAGCTACACCATGCTCCTGCTTAAGACCCCTCCCCCAAGTCTCCTGTTTTGTATTTTTTTTTTTTTTTTCTGGCAGAAAGACAAAGGCCTTCAGCATAGCATTCCAGACCCCAGACAATCTTTCCTTTCCTTTCCAATTCCATCTCTTGTTTCTCCCCATGGTACCCTGCAATCCATACTGGCCTGCTCATGTTTCCCACATGCCTCTGGCATGACTTTCTCCCCTTCTCTGCAGGAAAAGTTCATCCTTTAAATATGAGTTTAGGGGCCTCTGTCTCCCACAGAATAACTGAGCACCCCTTCCAACCCTTTTATTCTTTTTTTTTGCCGGGGGGGGGGGGGTGTTACGTTTTATTTATTTTGTGTGAGTGGGAAGCAGGCACACTGTGGTACAAGGATGTGTGGAGGTCAGATGACTACTTGTGGGAATTGGTTTTCTTCTACCATGTCTCAGGGACCAAACTCAGGTTGGTAGGCTTGGAGGTAAGAGCCTTTACCCACTGAGCCGTCTTGCTGGCCTCATGCTTATAATTTTTATTTTTTGAAGTTCTGGGGACTGAACACAGGGCCTTGTACAAGCTAGTTAAGTGTTCTACTAAGCTATATCTCTAGTCCTACCACCTATTCATAGCAGCACTCCTGACCCTTTAAGAATTTTGTTCCCTTCTAATTTGTGTTTATTCTACTATCATAGAGCACCAAGACTTTAAAGAAATTATTTAAAAATGTATACTTTTTTTTTGTAAAAAAGTGAGGAATTACAATAAAATAAAAGAATCCTGTCACTTTAAAACAGTCATTACTATAGACCCAAAAACTGAAGTTAGGAGATTGATTGCTTGACCTTAATCCCAGAAGTTCAAGGGTGACTGTGAAACCCTCATCTCAAAATCAACACCACCGATAGTAGCCCAAGAAACTAGCATCACTACAGTGAACAATTGCTAACATTTTAGTTTATTTCCCTTGGCCTTGTTCCATCCACTGACTTTCCTACATAGCGCTAACATTCTATATGTGCAGTTTAGAGCCCACTCTTTGGGGTACCGCTCTAAACTTATGGTACAATTATTTTTCTATGATATCACTGAATAGTCTTAATAGCATCTTCTTTATTCACTGTTCCAATTCCCTACTGTTGGACATTTAGATCGTTTCCTGTTACTCATTATTACAGTTAGCGCTACTATGAAGCTTGTGATGCATTGACTTTCTCTTAAAAGCTCTGGATAGTGTTTCTGGTACCAGTTTTCAGAAGTAAAACTACTAGTTCCAAAGGTATAGGCATTGTAAATTTCCTAATGCAGATTTCCTTGCTACATTTCTCTGTGGCACTGCCTCTCCCACTTCCTCTTGCTCCTCCTCCTCTTCAGATAAATCTCACTACGGCTGAGCAGGTATTGTGGCACAAACCTTTAATCCCAATACTTGGAAGGCAGAGGGAGAAAGGAAGGCAGGAAGTAGAAGCAAGAGGATCTCTGTGAGTTGGAGGTCGGTCTGGTCTATATAGTGAGTTCCAGGCCAGCTAGTGATGAGTACTGAGACCCTGTCTTAACAATAAACAAACTAGTAATTTCACAAACAAACAAAATTAGCTCAGGGTATCCTCAAATTCATGGTCCTCAGGCTTCATCATCCCAAGTACTGGGTGGAAGGTGTGTGACACCATGCCCTTTATATCCTGTTTCTTTCTGAGCCTCAAAAGCTATTCCCTCCTCCATTTTCAGTGTCCTCAGACACAGGAAATGCCAACCAAGAATAAAACAAGACCTGCAAATAGAGATCAATGGATCAATAAAGAAGGTTGAATAATTTAACACTCACTTCTGGCTCATTATTGACTCTGAAATCCAAATGCATCTTTTCTACCTCTTCTTTTATATGTCTGATGAAGACACCTTGACATTTTGTCCTATTCTTGGATTCTTTCCCAAGTTTCCCAACCACACCATGCAGGCAGGCACAGTTCCCATCAAACTGTATGTAATGTTGCCTTATAAATAGAAAGAATCACCAAGTCTTAGCACCCCCCCCCCAGCAGCCTGCTACTCTCCTAGGAACACAAAGAAGAACAATTAATAAAGCAGATACCAGTTGTCTTCCTCAAAAGGATTCTTGTGAGTGAATAGCCAAGGAGTTTAGCTCTGGTCAGTTCTCTTCTGGCTCATGTCTTACCTGGTTGGCCTCTCTTCCCTGTATTAGCCAGACACATTTGTCCTCTTTTTCAGTAGCTTCTCTAACTCCCCTTATGCTAGTTTCATCTTTGTACCATTCTGTCTCAGGGAGCTCCCAGCATACCTTGTAGCATCTTCAAGTGTTGAGTCTATCCTGCAAGCAACTTCCTCAATAGCTCATACCATGACAGTGACAAGGACTCATTCTCAAGAAAGCTTCCTCTAGTGCCATCTCTCATCCTTTACCCAAGTATGCATTAAACTCTTTCCAAGGAGATTCCAAGGGGAAGCCACCCTGTAAATACACTTCAAGATCTTATTATGAGGTTGAGGATATAGTCAACAGTAGAATATTTTCCAAACATGAAGGCCCTGGGTTTGATGCCCGGTATTGGAAAAATCATGCTTTTTTTTTTTTTTTTTTTTTCTTCCCCTTTTGTTTTTTCAGACAAGGTTTCTCTGTATTGCTTTGGAGCCTGCCTCGAACTCACAGAGATCCACCTGGCTCTGCCTCCTGAGTGCTGGGAT
Source organism: Cricetiscus sungorus (assembly GCA_030556225.1). NCBI lineage: Eukaryota > Metazoa > Chordata > Mammalia > Rodentia > Cricetidae > Cricetiscus > Cricetiscus sungorus. Next base: position 42,545,045 of record JANBXA010000729.1, on the reverse strand, counting down.
TAAAGGTGTGTGCCATTAAAGGCTGGCAAAATTCTTGCTTTTTTTTTTTTTAAATTTATGTATTTGATTTTTTGAGACAGGATTTCTCTGTGTAGCTATGGCTATCCTGGAACTCACTTTAAAGACTAGGCTGGCTTTGAACTTAAAGATCCTTCTGCCTCTGCTTCCTAAGTGCTGAGATTAAAGCCATGGACTGATACACCAAGCTTTTTTTTTCCTCTTTGTATTCATTTTTGTTTATCAAAACTCCGTATAAGCTAACACTATTAGCATCAACTAGACACAGCTTAAGGAGGAGTCAATCCTTGACAATCCTGAACCCAGGCTGAAATCCAAAAGACCCTGTCTCAAAAAAAAAAAAAAAAAGTTAAATTAAAAAAATGTTTTGGAAGAGACAGCTATTTGGGAATAGTAATGGTTGTCTGGTATGAGTAGAGATTCCACATAATGAAATATAGGCACTATATATTTGCTTTATAACAAAGCAATTTCCAAACACTCTCTTAAGGCACTCCCAAATGCCTTCAAGGTAAAGGGCATCAGGATTTCTGCCTTGTTTTGCAGCTGTTGAGATTAAGGGTCAGGATAGGCAACTGAGTCATTCAAAGGGTGCCATTGACAGATAGAAGACCCCAGAGATCAAGAAGATGAAAGAATCTAGAGCTGAAGAAACTTAGTTTTGTGTGTGTGTGTGTGTGTGTGTGTGTGTGTGTGTGTGTTTGTGTGTGTGATGGGGGTCTTATGTATGCAGGGATCCTAGGCTAAAGTGAAATCAAGTTAGCCAAAGAAATCCTGATCTTTCTGTCTCCACCTCCCAAGAGCCGGGATTAAAGATGTGTGCCACCCTGTCTAGTTTAGTCAGTGCAGGAGTGTGAACCAAGGCTCTCAGTAATGCTAGGCAAGCACTCTACCAACTAAACTATATTCTGAGCCCAGTATGTTACAGAGTAACCTGATGTCAGAAAGTTTTAGTGAGTTGCTTAAGATCCTAGAATTTGCAAGTCTGTTTCTTTATAAATCGAGGACAAAAGTAACTATTATCTTTTTGTTTTCATTGTATGTGCACAGCCATGTGTTTTGCCATGGGCTGTTGGGTCCCCTGGAACTGGAGCTATAGACAGTTGTGAGCTCCCATGTGGGTGCTGGGAATTGGACTCTGGTTCTCTGAAAGAGCAGTCAGTGATCTTAACCACAGAGCTATCTCTTCAGCCCCCATACTCCCAAGGCATCTTTTCTATCTACCAGGTCTATTTGGTTGCAAGTGATAGAAAACCAATCAAAACTAACTTAAAGTGAGCTGGTATAGCTTAGTGGTGGAGCATTTTTCTTGTATGCATTAGATGATATGTTCAATTCCCAGAACTGAAAGAAGAAATCACAAAGCTGGTTTATACAATAAGAAGTTGCTTGCAGAGCATGGTGGCACACACCTTTAATCCCAGCACTTTGGAGACAGAGACAGGCAAATCTCTGTGAGTTCAAGTTCAGCATGGTTTACATAGTGAGTTCCATCCAGGTCAGCCAGGGCTCCATGGTGAGACCCTGTCTCAAAAAAAACAAGCCAAACCAAACAGCAGTACTTTATATTATCCATTAACTTACTTATCTGGAAATTCTAGTCACTGACTGTAAGCTTGACTGGATACAGGTATTCAAACACCATTACCAAAAATTTGCCTGTTTTCCCCAGTTTCTTGGGGACTAGACTCATTCTCATGTGATAGCCCTTCTGTTTGTGACTTGAGGAATTCCCTTTCAATCTGGGGATTGATCGTAATAGGCCAAACTTGGATTATTTACTCACCTCAAAATTGGATTAAATGAATTGCTGTGGACAGGGTGATGTTACAGGAAAAGGAACGGCTGTACTAGGTAGACAACACACCAGAAGGCACATTGGTTAATGTTTAGTCATAAAGCTTTCCAATAATGATGGCTATGACACACTCTGTCTCACTATCTATCTATGTATGTAACTATGTATGTATCTATATATCTATCATCTATCTATCTATCTATCTATCTATCTATCTATCTATCTATCTATTCATATAATTTTATGTGGATGGGTGTTTTACCTGCTTGAATGTCCGTACACCTCAAACGTACACCTCATGTGTGCAGTGCCTGTGGATGCTAGATGAGGGCATCAGATCCTCAGAAACTGGGGGGCTGAGAACTGAACCTGGTCCTCTGCAAGAGCAACAAGTGCTCCTGGATGAGCCATATTTGCATCCCAGGCTAAGACACTTTTGAAAAATTCCTTAAAACTCTGAAAATAACAGAAGGTCTAGTCAAAATCTTATAATGTGAGGTCAGAATGGTTTTGGGAAAAACAAAACAAGCAACAAAAATCCCAGCAAAACAAACCTGGAAAGTTCGTGTTATCCTGTAAGTGGCCTCCCTCCTTTTCTAGGAACCATGGCATGGCTCTAGAAGAAACCTGCTCGAGACGCTGGGGCCTCCTACTTCCATTGCCCCTTCAAACTACCCCCTACTTCTTTCAGCATTAAATGACATAACTGACTAGATGCCTGGCCTGGCTCAAATGGATAGCTGAGATTAGCCAGTGTGGGTGTTCTGGGTTAGGTATTATCAATGATTGCCTGATCAGTGCTTTCTCTGTTGGCTGTGCATGGCATAACTGTGAATTCTTGTTGCAAGCCCAGTTAAGGCAGGGTATGAAGGTCAGCATACATTCAAGCCCTCCAGAATGTAAATTCTGAGAACAGTGCCTCCTGGAGGTGTGCATTGCAGTGGCTCCTCTGTCAGCCAGACCTGAGGTTGGTGAGAAGAATGGAACTCTGAATCATCCGTTCTCCACAGAGACTGCCTTCTGACTTCTCACATTAGGCCCATGCACTACAAATGTTAGTTTTGATACAGTTGCATTGTTACTCTCCTCAGATTCGCTTGAGATATATTGTTCATATAAAATCCAAGTGGGTCAGTATTTTTCCTGACTGAGAGAATTGGAGAAGCCAACTGAATGTCCAAGATCACCGAGTGGGCCTGGAGATATGGCTCACCAGTTAAGATTGAATACTGCTGAGGATCCAAGTTTGGTTCCCAGTACCCACATCAGGCAGCCCTTGATTACTTATGACTCCAGCTCCAGGGAATTCCAATGCTTCTTCTGTCCTACTCATATTCCTGTGTATAAACATACACGCGCGCGCACACACACACACACACACACACACACACACACACACACACACACACACAGAGAGAGAGAGAGAGAGAGAGAGAGAGAGAGAGAGAGAGAAAGAGAGAGAGAGAGAGAGAGAGAGAGAGAGAGAGAGAGAGAGAGAGAGAGAGAGAGAGAGAGAGAGAGAGAGAATACTTTAAAAATAGAGTAGAGGCTACAGCTTTGTTAAAACCCAGGACCTCCACCTTTCTGAGCTCTGTGGCATGCCATGACTTGGGAGGAGCAAATCCATGATGGTGACTTCAGGAGGCTTTGAAAGATCCAGCAACAGTCAGAGTTTTGAAGTCCTGTGCCTGATGTCTTTGGGAGGTTCTAGAGGCTGCACTAGCTTTTCCCCAGGCCAGCAGAGCTGCTCCCTAGGCAGAAGCCATGAATCAACCATAGGCACTTCTGCCATGTTGATGGATTTTCCTGCCACTAGTGCTAATTTCCTGAAAGCCCTTCTCTCCCACCTTCAGCTTCCCCATCAGAAGGAGCAAGATCTCTAATACTCATTCAGTAGCTACTTGGTGAGGTCAGCACCGTTTGTCTACCGATTCCTACGATGGGAAGTGAAAACAACTCTGTAATAACAGCTGGAGCGAGCTGAGGCCAGAGTTTTGTTTTATCACAGGGTATGTTCCCAGCATACAAATGAGAAGCAGCAGACCTGCCTGGGGATGGACCAAGGTCAGGACCAGACAAGAATACAATGCTCCCAGAATCTGCCTAGGACCCATGAGAAATCCTGCTCTATGGAGTGTTTTAGTTTTAGTCTTAGAGGTCTTTCAGGGCTCAAATAGATCCCACCCCATCTCCTACATAATGGCTCCCAAAACAATTCCAAGTTTAAGTCCCTTTGACCACATAGGTGGTGGTAGATTAGAATCCAGTCTTGGTTAGCTTTCCTTGGGGGAAGGGTAGACAGCATCCAGCTCTGGCTGGACTCCCTCGAGGGGTTTTTCCTGGGCCTGCTGGGTGGCAGATGAAGTCTTTGGGGCTGGAGAGGGGGATCCTAAGAGTGACTAAGAGTCTTCTGGACAGAGTGCCTCAGGAGCCATCTTGTGTGGAGGGCTGGGATTGGCTGGAACTGACCTAATGCCTTTACCCATGGCTCTTTAGGAAAATAGTATCCCTAAGAACCTTCTTCAACTCCTGTTTGCCCTCAACTCTCCCCAAGTTCTAGCCCTATATTTTGTGAATACGACAGCTCCATCCTATGTGAATGTCCAATTCTGTACTCTCTCCTCTGGTCAACTCTTTCCTATTCCAGTTCTTCCATGTAACCTCCAAGATCTTTCTGGAAAGTAACTATGCCTAGGATGTGTTCTTGTGGTCCCCATTGCTTCAGGGCAGGGTCTATGCTCCCTTCAGACTTACAGACCTGGTGCACCAGCTGAGCCACACTGCTGGAAACTAGCAAGCCTGACTCAAGACTTCTGCTCCTGCTGTTCTTCCCTCCAGTGTCAGGTATGGTCCCCCACCTGCCCTTACTAGTCCTTTTAAATGTCCCTTCTGACTCCCTAACCCCACCCAAGTTAGGTGGTTTCCTCTGTGGTCCCATAGCCTTTCAGCTGACCCATTCTTTCATCTTCCACGCCCAGACGCTGTCAGTGACCACCCAGGATACGAATCTGGTCTGCTGCTGCCACCTTCTAAGTGCCTAGGTGCTGTTCTGTCCCAGCTTGGGTTGTTCTCAGCATCATCCTTATTCTCAGGCATTTCCCATGTGTCTCTGTGTTTACCAACTTCTGTTTCTTTCCTTCACCCACTGATTTTCTTGGCCATTCATTTTTATTGTCTCTTTATCTGTCTCTGTTTTTTTTTTCTTCTCATTTCCCACCCATTAATTTAATCTTGCTCTATTAAATACTCTAGGTGGTCTCACTGTCATTGTGTGCTTTCATTGACCAGTCTCCATGTTCGATTTCTCACAGGCATTGATTCCTCTCTACCCAGTTAATGGCACTAAAACATGGAAATGTGTCTCAAACTCTTTAATATAAGTGATGCTTTCTTCCCCAAAGAGTCCAGACACACTAGGCCCCAGGAGATCTGAACACAGGGCAGCCACTCAGTCCTTCCCTCACCGAGGCCAATCTGTGATGACGTGTAGACATAGAAAACGCCCCTGCATCAGGACTGCTCAAGGGCCTCAGCTCCTCTAGCCCAGGCCTTTGGAGCACTGATAGGGGAAGAGAACTATTGTACAGCAAAGGCCAACCCAGCTGTGGCCCTTCCTCCTAAATCTTCATCCCTTGTTTCTTTGAGCACTTTTAACTCATACCATTGTATGTCTTAGGCACTGGGTCTATCGCTGGAGGGCCCCACTGTGTCCAAGAGTAGCTGCAAAACTAGTGTTGGAAGGACCCTGAAGTGTTTGGTGCTCCACACTGCCTCCCACTGTTTCTTCTTCAAGTTCCTCTTTACCCGATGCTTACCTGGATCTCAGGGCTTTTTACCAAGTTGGGGGTCTAAATGAAAAGAAAAGCCCTAGAACCTCTGCCCATGCACCCTGTAGATGCCTGGAGGTAAGATCTGATCCCTTTGTGGGTCGCCCAAAGCCCAAATACATAGGTGAATGATTTGTGTTGTTCAGGGCAGCGACCTAGAGGAGGGAGTTCATGTATTCACTTAGCAGTGTTGAAGACCCGAAGCTTCATACTGCTTACCTCACTGCAGCAGGAGCACAAACAAGCACCCAAGGTCGGTTTCCAAAGCTGGGTTCTGCCATGGTCACCATGAGCGCATTAGTCTGGACACTGCTACCCCAGACCCATAGAAACGATGAGGGCTCTGAGAACGCTAGAATCATAGTCAGACACCAAGCACCTCACTGACAGTTCTAAGATTTGGATTGTACTGTTCCAGTTTTCTAGCTGCTGCAGGATGAATTGAAGACCGGCTCCGAGGCACTTGTGGTGGGAGGCCCAGGAGTCCTCACAGCGGGGGCCAACCCTCTTGCTTCGCCAGCAGCCGCTGTGAATTCCAGGCCTAGGCGCCCTTGAGTCCGCCTGGGCTCTGGATAAGAGCCAGCGACGAGATCCATCACTGCAGTTGGCATGAGGCCCGACGGCGCGTCCCCTGGGGGCTCCCAGGCAGCTGGCGCTGTCGGTGTGCAGGGAGGGCTGAGACCCACTCCGGGTAGCGTAGCGGGAGCCTGCCGCAGGAGGAGTCAGCTGCAGCTGAACGGCAGGGGGAGAGCTACGTCCTCTGCACTAACTGGTCCTTTCCCAGCCTGCTTGGCTGGGAATTGCAGCTTCGGGTATAGAGGTGTTGCAGAAGGGGGCGCTGCTTCTGGAGCAGGAAGCCCGAAGCCAGGCTCGGGGGCACCAAGGTGGGCACAGTGAACGCGTGCGCTGGCTTGGTACCTGCGGGGTTGGCAGACAAAGACGAAGAGAGGGAAAGAGGTTTGTAGGCAGGGTGGTGCATACCCAGCTGTACGCTCTGGGAAAGAGCTGGTGGAAGATAGCACCTTCTTGGGTAGATGGGGAGGGTGTGGAGCCAGCAGTCTACCTGGCTCTCTTCCAGGTTGCCCACTGGAATTCTATGCTGGAACCCCAGGGGAAGTCGAAGGTCCTAGGGTTTCCTGTAGTCCTTTATTATTCTGTCAGTCAAGGCCATGCTGGAGTCTGAACTCTTGTTTCTATTCAGCTGAACTTCCTCTAATGTGGAGGATAAACATCCTTCCTTAGGTCTGGGTGAAAATGACTAAAGAGGGGTGTTGAAGGAAAATCAGATTGGATGTAGTGACTCCTGTGTGAATAATCCCAGCCCCTTGGAGGCAGGAGAACTGCTAAGGGTTCAAGACCAGAACCAGCTATGTAATGAGTTCTAGATCAATTTGGGCTGCAATATGAAACCCTATCTGAAAAACAGAATAAATAGAGGCTGGAGGCCCAATGGTTAAGAATACACTTTGCTCTTTCAGAAAACCCAGGTTCAACTTCCAGAACCCACATAGTGGCTGCAACTATCTGTGATTTCAGGGATACAATGCCCCCTTCTGATCTCTGAAGTCACCAGGCACACACATACATGGTACACACACATACTTGCAGGCAAAACACTCACATACATAAAGAATCCTTTAAAAATAGAATAAATATAAAATTAAAAGCTCATGGAAGGCAGGCAGGCTTCATTTAAGGTCATTGAAATAACATATGACTTTTACAATGGGATTTTGCATTGAGGAAGAGAGAAATTTGGCTCAAATCCTGATACAGCAGAGCAAAGTGGGAATTTATAGTCAAGAGCAGTGTTGTCAATGGGTGAAAACTTACTAACAAGAAGTATTAGATGTTCTGGCTAAAGGTATGCAACAATTCTTCAAAAAATTTAAAAACATTTATTTTATGTGTATGGGTGGGTGAATTGCTTGCATGTGTCTATATACTACTAAGTTCTTGCAGAGGCCAAAAGAGGGCATTGGGTCCCCTGGAACTGAAGGCAGAGATGGGTGTGCTGGGAATTGAATTTGGGTCCTCTAGCAGAGCAGCCAGTACTTTTAAATGCTGAGATGTCTCTCCAGCCCACTTGTCTAACAAGTTTGGCTAAAGACAGGCCTAGGTGCTCAGACATCACCTGGAGGATGTGTGGGATGAGGGACTCTATTAGTTATGGAGAGTGATCAGATATTGAGTGGGAGCTAGATCTCTGGTTAAATTGTCTTGGCAGGATTTAACCAGACATGGTTGAAACAAACACTGAACCTTAAAAAGTCTGCCCTCCTTGAAAAAATTCGAGGGAGTCTGAATGGAGTCAATGAAAATACCTTTGTTTGCTTTTTGAAGCAGCTTTGACTGTCCTACTGACTCTGTAGACCAGCCTGGCCTCAAACTCACAGAGATCTCCCTGAGCTGAAAGCACCTTCTTCAGAGGATGTGCCAGCCTATTTCTCTTACAGTGGAACATTATACAAGTATGTGTAGCTGCATTAGTCACAGTAACTAAGAAGTGCAAACAATTCAAATAATTTTTCTTAAAGATTTATTTATTTATTTATTATGTATACAGTAGTCTACCTGCATGCATGATTGCAGGCCAGAAAAGAGCAACGGATCTCATTACAGATGGTTGTGAGCCACCATGTGGTTGCTGGGAACTGAACTCAGGACCTCTAGAAGAGCAGCTACTTTTCTTAACCACTGAGCCATGTCTCCAACCCCCAACTTGATTTTTTCCCCCTCCTTTGAACAACTCAAATATCTAATTGATAGAAAAATATATAAAACAAAACAAAATTGTTACATTCAATAACATGGATGAACTTTATAGACAATGTGATATTAAATTAGGCATGAAAGGACAAATGTATGAGTTTACCCTATAAGGTACCTGAGTCAAATTCATGAAGGCAGGGGGGGGGCAGGGTCTGGAGAGTTGGCTCAGCAGAGCACTTGATCACTTGCTGCTCTTCCAGACGACTCTAGTTAAGTTTCCAGTGCCCCAATCTGGGGCTCACAACCACTTCTAACTCCAGCTCCAGGAGATCTGACATCTTCCTCAGGCTTCCATGGGCACACACATATATGTAGCATATGTACTATAGGTACACATAAATAAAAATCAAAGCAAATATTTAAAAAAGAAAGATCAAAGAGGATAAAGATCAGTCGACAAAGGTACTTGCTTCTAAGACTGATGGCCTGTGACACAGAGAGGAGGCCGGGAACCCAATTTTGTGGGACAGGTGAAGATGTGTTCAGGAGAGTGAGGAGGGTGGAAGGGTTAGACCTAAATGGATGTGAGCATGAGTTGGGATGCTGTGATGTCCTTGGGAGAGAGGAATGATGCACTTGAGATAGAGAAGCAGCAAACCAAGTTTTTCTTTCTTTCTGTTTTGTTGTTGTTTTTGAGATGGAGTCTTATGTCATCTAGGCTGGGCTCAAACTCCGTGTAGCTGAAGATGACCTTGAACATCTGGATTCTCCCTTTTCACTGTCTGAGATTACAGGTATTCACTACTGAAGAGCTCTAGCAGGCCTGAGCATAGTACACATGGCACAGACAAGTTCCTAGTCTCTTCCGTGCTAAAAACATGCCTAAAGCTACCAGCCAAGGTCCATCCTCTTATTTAGCCACTGACTCATTCCTGAGACATAATACTAAGATCCAACAATTGAAATTCATTATTTGGCTAACATGTTCAATTAGGATTTACCAACTTGCCCTAGCAGACTCCTCCTTTTTCACCTTAAAAGTCCACTCCTGCCTGGTGGTGGTGGCACATGCCTTTAATTCCATCACTTGGGATGCAGAGGCAGGTGGATCTCTGTGAGCTTGAGGCCAGTCTGATCTACACATCAAGTTCCAGGAAAACCAGGGCTACACATAGAAATCTTGTCTTGAAAAACCAACCAACCAACCAACCAACCAACCAACCAACCAACCAACCAATAAACAACAAAAAACAAAACAAAACAAAAAAACAAAAAAACAACCAATAAACAAATAAAAGACCAACTCTTAAGAAAAACACCCCTTGTTTACTGCTATTGCTGCTTAATGCCTGCCTTTGCAGCCTCTCCTCCTTTGTCCCTCTTGGGTAATAATCTCCTTTGTGCTGAGAATTTGGTACAGTTCTGGATGTGTCCTGTGCAATTCTGGATGTGTCCTGTGCAGACTCCCAAGAGGTCTATCTCCTTTATAAACTACTATAACTGGCACTAGCTAAATATTTTACAGTCTAAATGTCATTGTTTCAGCCCCTCTAGCAAGCGCAGCCCAAGAAGCAGCAAGGAGCAATATTTTATTACTCTAAGGGTTCAAACTGAGATAACATCCATTTCACCCATTTTACAGAGAAAGAAATTGAGGGTCAAAAGAACACATTTTTATTGAGCATTATCCCTAAGAACAGGTTTTAGCAGGGTCCTGGGGAGATGAGTGTGGGTAGGGAAACAGAACCCAAGTCATCAGAGGTTTTCACCATGTCATGAATAGATTGTCTGGGGTCTCAAGGCCAGCAAGAGCAGGCAGGTTAAACAGGATAGATGATCAATGGTAGCAGGGTGCAAAGTGACATCCTGTGTGAAGTTTCCATAAGAGGGGACTGAAAATACATCATGAGAGGTAAGAGGACTTAGAAAGGGGAGAAAAGAGATTATCCTGAGGCCGAAGTTGGGGGAGCAGAGCACAGTGTGATGAAAGGCCCTGGCCTAGTTTAGACAGTGAGAAACAGGGTGTCATGGGATGTCAGGCTGGACAGGTGGTGCTGGGCTAGGGCTCCAGCTATACCCTGAAGGCATCTGGGGCTTCTACAGGTCCTACATTCAATGGACAAGACTGCTGTCCTCAGATGTACCGGGGGCCAATCTCTTGAGGCAGGACCGTAGGATAGTTCCCTCTTGCTTGGTCACTCTTGGTGTTGCTTCAAGGCTTTCTGAGGCTGGTGCAGCCTTCTCCAGAAAGCCATCCTTTTCTCTTTGAGCTTCACACCGACGCTTGTATGGAAATCCAACTGCAGGTACTTTTCATCCTTGTCGAAGCGTGGCCAGTAGGGTAGCTTTCTGTCATTGGGGTCCCTGACCCCAAGTGGAAAGAGATCCTTGTCACTCCTTTTTATTTAGCCCATCTCTCTTGCCCTTCCTTCATTTGCCTTCACTTGGGAAGCTGAGATCCAAGAAGGCTTTGTGGCAATGATACTTGGACAGCTCTTCATGAAAGAGTAGGAGAGCTAGGTGTGATGGTGAACACTTAGAATCCCAGCAGCATTCAGGAGGTGGTGGCAGGAGAATTGTGAGTTTGAAGCCAGCACAGGATTCATAGCAAAGCCCCAGGGAAGGAAGTGGGGGAAGTGAGCTTCCAGGCAGTACAAGGTTAGGTAAGAAATAAAGGTAGGTGTAAGAGGATGGCTGTGCAGGGGGAATGATGATGACATAGGAAAAATTCTTGGCTTTTCATGATAAGCTAAGGGAATGGAGTTTTACACTGAGAACATGTGCAAGAGTTTTAAGCAAGTGAGTTAGATGGTATTCAGAGCAACTCCTCCAGTGTCACAGGATGATGGGGGAGAGAAGGTGGGGCTAGGAAAATAAGCATGCAGGACCCAAAGTTCAGTTCAAGGGTCACTTCCACTTGAAGCCACCTCTGACACTCAAAAAGAGCCAGAGCCCTCCTTGATGCTCCCAGGGGTTGGCTCCCATCGTGCCTGCTCAGAATTTGGTTTTCATATGGTGGGGAGAGGAGGACATACCACATGCTTGTGACATTTTTGAACCCCAGCTTCTGGCACTAGGGTCAGATACAAAGAAGAATATTGATGAGATACTATTGGATGAATGGATGAAAAGTGTGCATCATGGGACAGAGGGGGCATTTAGGATCCCATGACTGACAAGGAAAAGGAGAAGGGCCTAGGCTTGACTGTCTAGTTCCTGTGGGCCTACTATTGTTTATATGTGTAAGGGGCTAGACTCACCCAGTGCGGGCAAAGTTGGCCCAATATTTCATTATCTGGAGGCTGAATTCCTTTTCCTCACCAATGGATGAGCCTGGAGGCAGAAGAGGATGTGGTATTTGGAGAGAGCTGGGGGTACCAGCCTCCCACTCTGCATTTGGGAGTACATGCTTCAGTAGGAACTAGAGAGTTCCCTATGGTCTGCCAATGGACGTGTGGGTCTTCATACATGGTGGGAGACTAGGTGTCAGGTAGGGCATTAGGACCTTTAGAGAAAGGGCTTCCGAAGATATAGGTAAGCTCGTCTCCGTGGTCTGCCCCATCATGTCGAGGTTTGACAATTATGCGTGAAGGGGCATGATGCTTGAACTCATACAGATAAACAGGGAAGCCAGCATCTGTGAATAAATGAAACGAGTGAGGGCTGCAGGAAGAGCCTCCACCTGAGCTAAGCTCCTCATCTATCTACTCAACAAGCCCCATCCACTGACATCAGGTGGGCCTCCAGCCTCACAGTCATAGAGCACTAGCCATCAGTATGTCACTCAAATGCTCTGATCTGCAGTTCCTCATCTGCAGAGTTGGGGGACACTAAAACCTAATTGGCAAGCTTATGGTAAGGATCATGGAAGTTGTTTTCTTCCCTATTCTGAGCTTTCTGTTCTGGACACGGTACTTAAGGGCCTTTAATGGTTGTCTTTTCCAGCCTCACAATTGACCTGTCATTCTCATATTCCTAAGCCCAGTCAGCCCACCTTTCAAGTTGCTCTCAAGCCCATCTTCTTAACCTCTGCCACGCCAGCTTTCTACTCAAGGGTGGCTGAGGTTCTGCCCTTATCCCTAAGGGACAGCTCTTCCTTTGGCTTGCCGCCTTCTCTGTGGCCTCCTGGAGTCCTATACCCAAAGTATGAGGCAGGTCAGGGAAGAGCTGGTGACCCCAGTGGGAAACAGCACAGCTGGACAGTGCAGGGGAGCAGTGTTGTTACTCTTAGGAGACCCATACCCCGGTGGTAGCGTGCAGCTTGAAGTGTGGAGTATACGAAGGTGGCATCTCCAACTAGGTCTATCAAGTGGTTTCGGACTGTCTTCCAGTCAAGTTTATCAGCAGCGTCATTCAAGTACTCCTTCGCCACCAGTGGGACCTGCTCCTTAGTGATGTTCTGGGCCAGGATGCAAGACCCACCCTGAGGCCTGCTATACCAGCTAGGCCATGGGTGGGTACACCATTAGCTTGCACCTAGCCTCAGCTCTCCAGGACTTTTGGGAATGGGATTTCTAGGAAGGTCTCCATCTTGGTTGATTCTCCCCCCTACTTTTGCCAAGGGAGAATTGGCGCCTATGACCCATCAGCAACCATCTCATCTTCCCATGTCAAACTCCTTTAGGGCTCTCCAAGAATGATCCCATCCTGTCTCAGGAACCCTTGCATGGAGCAGGTCTTATGTTTTTAAAGAGGAGTGTGTGGTGTTTAGTCCTGTTCACACTAAACAACCCAACCATGGGACGGACCCCTCACCAGCAGGGTGCTGGAGCTCCAGAGCAGTTTGGTGAAGTATTTTTTATTCATTACACGCTGAGTTAGCCGGAACTTCATGAGCTGCTTGCAAAAAAAAAAAAAAAAAAAAAAGGACCAAGGGATGAATCAGGCCTGAGCTCTGACCTGTCTGCTTGTAGAATTCTCAGACAAGACATAGCTTAAGAAAGACCAACAACCTGTCCTGCTCACTGTCTATCTTTGCTACCTGGTCCTGACTTGAAGCAGAGCTGGGAGGCCTACTACAACATTTGCCCTGACCCAGGAAATATAGGAGGTCCCCTAAGGTGTATAGTTGTTTGCAGGCTCAGGGATTGTCTATACTTCTTCCAATTCCCTTCCATTATTCCTGACCAGCTTTCCCTGCACAGAGAATATAGGTAACTTCTGCATCCTCAGTGGGGTCACTGAGATCTAACTTGGTACCCAAACACTGCCCAAGGGGCATCCCTTTGCAAACCCACTGAGTGAGCACCTTTCCCATCCACTCACAAAAGGCAAGGTCCACTCGAACTCCACGTTGTTGACACCTAGAAGGTAGGGCACAGGTGTAACCTGTCCGCGGATCAGGAGCACCACAGGGTCCTCTGGGAACACCACACCATCCACCACAGGGCTCAGGAACCATACAATCTGCAAGGCCAGGGGCATTTTCCAGCTAGTCATCCCACATGACCTCTGAGGACCTTTGTGACTTGGGTGCTCAGCTCATCAGGTCTGTCTCAGGAACTGTTCAAGCATAAACTCTTTTGATGCTTAGGAAGTTGAGCATTGAGAGGGGCCAGGACAGACAGGACCAGGCTATTCAGACTTTGGATTCTTGCTCCAGGCATCCACCTAGTCCGTTCCTTATCTCTTGAAAGTCCTTACAAAATATCAATGAGGCATGTATAACCCATTTTATTTAAATTTCCACACCTTTCACCATGCCTTATCCCTTCCCTTGTTGCTTTTGCCTTCTGGGAAGCTGAATAATTTACTTATTTATAGGGTTTTTTTTGTCTTTCTCTCCAGTGGGACATCTTTTCCACTTGGAAGGGGAATTTGGCCTGCATGGTTCTTCAAGTATCCTGATGACCTGGCACACAATAGGTATTTAATAAACACTTAAATTACAGGCCACTGCTTACTCACATCTTTTGGATCTTTCTGGAGGTTGGCATGAAAGAATGCCTATAAAGGAGAGAAGAAGATAGAAATGAAAAGAAATTCCCCAGTGTGCTCCAGAGACAGGTCCTCTGGGGAAGTGTCTATGGGTGGCTATAGTACACAGGCTGATAGGGAAGACCACTGGAATGTTCTACCTACCATCCTCTTGGAAACATGCATCACCTCATCCCCTGATAGAGCCCGCAGGCACTCTACCATGATCCTTGTGTTGTTGTGATTGCAGCCAGCCATGTGAGCAACCTTCTGTAGAGAGAAGAGGTATACAGGGATGCCTCCATCTTCCCTCCTCTTGCTGAACCCTGGGAGAGAGGCGATGCTTACCTTGGCTACTGTCAATGGATCAGGGGTAATGAAGGCTTTCAGTATCGCAGTGCCACTCTGGGAAATGGCCCGATGGAATAGACCTTGGGCTAGGGGTGACATCAGCTGTAGGGATTGGAAAAAGAACACCCATGAGATCCAAAAATAGGGCCAATTGAATTGTTTTTGGTGCCTGCCTAACCATTTCTGAATAGCCTGAGAGATGAGCATCTCTGAGGGAGCCATGGGTCTTAGGCTGGAATTCTAGACTTAAAGCCAGCATCTTCCACTTTGGTCTATGTAGTAGGCTCTAGAGGCCCCAGAGTTGACCTGAGAATATGCATGGGGGGGTTTTCTCTGCTACAGGTTATAAGTGAGGGCAAATGGGACCCCATAGTCACAGCTCCAATTACCTATGCTAACAGTGATTTTGGAGAACGTATATCTTTGGATACTTCAGAATTGGTGTGTCTCAAACCTGTTCTGGTCAGTCTCCAACTGTATAGGACCTCCTTTTTTGACATTATCCACCCATCTTGGGGGCTGTCCCTTTTCTGCCCTCTGCCACATGTAGCCATTCCAGTCCTGACCATTTGGCTGCAAGCTACCCTTTATTCTGTAGTCTTCCTACCCTCATTGCCTCCTCTGGGATAAACCCTGCTCCTACATCTCCCACCTGGGCCTCCAAGTCCAAGATCCTGCCTCTTTCTAGTTCAGTTCCATGCAGAAGACCAAGAGACATCTGATTTTATCACTTCCCTGTTTCAAATCTGTCCCTGCTCCCAGGAGGATAGCTGCAAGCCACAAGTTTGAGGCCAACCTTTTCTACATAGTAAATTCCAGACCAGCTTGGTTAAACACCAAGTCTGAGGCCAGCAAGGGAAACAGAGTGTGACCCAGTGTCAACAAACGACAACAAATAGATCCAAGCCAAAGCAAACCACACAGAAAAGCTCTGTCCTGGCTATCTAGTACACTGAAGAGGAGGTACTTCACTTCTCTGTGCATTTGTGACATGAAGACGACAATGCTTTTCTACTTGGACTTACTGTGTTAATATTATTATTATTGCCAATTAACTTGTTAGTTTTGGACAGGGAGGGCCTTGCTGTATAGCTCAGGCTGGCCAGGCTTTTTAGGTCTGCCTCTGGAATGCTGGGATTATGAATCTGCCTGTGTCTTTGGTGTGTGTGTGTGTGTGTGTGTGTGTGTGTGTGTGTGTGTGTGTGTCTCCCATCCCCTCAGGTTTTAGGACCGCCACACTCAATTCTTTTTGGACTGGGAGAATTAGATAAAGCAATCCACATAAGGTGTATAGGAGAACACCTGTCACATAGAAAGCATTCAGATGTTTGAGCCTTATTACTACTGTGGCTCTCAGGACCATACTTGGTATGATTCCTGCTCACCCCACCCCTGTGAAGTCTCCAACAAAGGGCCCTGACTTCCAGACATAGGCTGTCACCAGCCCTGTCCAGAAGGTAGATGCTGGCCTCTGTTTAGGAGAAAGGGCTCTGAGGGAAGCAAGGGGTGGTAGGCACCCACAATGCCTCACCCTGTCCTTGCTGGGACTTGGATTTGTCATCAGTGCTAACCTTTTTCAAGAAAATCATTTTAGTGTCTATGGCAGAAATCTGGCCAGATGACAAATTACAGGAGCCAGTTCCACCTTGTGAATGCCGGGAACGAACTCTGGGCATCAGCCTTGTTGGCAATCCACCGAGCCATTTCAACGGCCTTGATGGGTGCTATTCTTGAAGAGAAAGTATCCTTGGTTGTGAGCAGCTGTACCCTTGGCAGGTTTGTGGACACACAGGTCTACATATGTGCCTGTGTAGTGTGGGAACAAGCTGGCCCGTGTCTCTACTGGTCCAATGGAAATAGCACTCACCATTCCCGAGACGCTCATAGCTCCCGCTGACTGGCCAAATAGTGTTACACTGTCCGGGTTTCCTCCAAAGGCCTCGATGTTCTCCTGAACCCAGTGCAGAGCTGCTATCTGGTCCAGCAGCCCCCAGTTCCCGCGGGCTTGGCTGTCGCCCGTGCTAGGCACATGAGAGTCATGCTCAGTGTTTCAAACTTCGATGGTCAGGATTCTGAGATCTGCCAAGGCTCCCCACCTAAGGCTTCCTTAGATTCACTGGTGAGACAGTATCCAGGGTATCCACAGCTCAAACCACCCCCTTCAATAGCCACGGATCACGCTTCCTTCCACCAGTCCCAGCCTTCTGTGCCTCGCAGGTAGGTGAAGGCCCCGCCCCTGATCCAAGGCCCACCTGAGGAAGCCCAGGATGCCCAGCCTGTACTGCAAAAATACCAGCACCACTTTCTCGCGGGCGGCCAACTCTGAGCCTTCGTAGGTGGAAGCAGAGCCAACGAGGAAGGCGCCTCCAGGGAACCAGACCATTACCTGGGAAAAAAAAGTCCCCAGAATCTGAGCTTAGCTGTAGGGTTGTAGGAGGGGATGGCAGGTGATGGAAAACGTAGCACTCACTGGCAGCAGAGGGTCCCCAGGCGCGAGCACTGGAGCATAAACATTCAGGTAGAGACAGTCCTCACTGAAGTGCAGCCACTTATACTGTTTCCGCGTGCTTAAGTACATGGAAGTTACCTGCCCCCAGGTTTCCTGCAGGCATCTGTGGACATGCAGTGAATTTGGATTGGCAGTGAAGAGAATGATTTAAATCCCGGGGTCAGCAGTGATGGAGGACAACCTAAGACAAAAGCCTGGCAGGCCCTGTGTGCATGCCTCTTGGAGTCTGTCACCAGGGGTCAGGTCCAGGAACATGAGGCAGTCGGGTCTCCCTAGGATCCATCCTTTCTTCTACCACGTGTCTTGCCCTTAGCCTGAGTAGTCTTTGCTCTTGTTGGAGATGATTGGTGAGATCAACACAAAAACTTGGGTGCCCTATGCACCTCTCTGCCTTTGTGTCCCACCTTCCCAGACCCTTATCTCGCAAGCAGGCCAGGGGGCTCTAGAACATGTTTCCCCACTCCAAACACAGGGCCACTGTCCTGTGAAGATCATCAGATCTGAGGTCTGAATACACACAACCCCAGCCTCTTCAAGGCCCTCCAACTTGAGGACATTGACAAAAGTGATTAAAAACAAAGCAAGACATAATGCAGACCATGGCTGCCCTTCTTAAAATCTTCCTTGTGAGGCATAGTGGCTGACAACTAATGGGTCCCAGAATAGCCTTAGCTACTGTGGAATGACACAAACCTATTTCTTTGGCTCTCTACTGCCTTCAGAGAAAAAGTCCAGACACCTTTAGTCTGATTTAGGCCTTCCTTTCCATCCAGCCACACCTCACCAGCCACCCTTTTTGTCCGATAGACATGCTGACTTGTCTCTGATTTTCAAGCCCTTGTGCCTCTATGACTTCTGCCAAATGCTTTCTTTCTTGCCCAGCAAGCTCCTACTTCTGTTTAAGGCCAACTCAAGAGGTACCCCTCTTATGGGCACTCCATCTGTGTCTTGCAAACCTCTCTCCACTCTTGACTGTAGTGCTGGTTGAAATTGTTTCAATTAATTGTTTTTCTCCTGGGTGACTCAACCACTCCTTGGATGCAGAACGACAAAGTGTCCTAGCACTCAGCCAGGCACCCTGTGGACTTACAGAGTATTTGAAAAGTATGGGTTACATGGCCACCTCCCTCCTCTCTGCTGCTGGCCTAATGTTGTCTGGGGCTGCCCTTTCTTGGTTGGAATACTGCCTGCCTGTTCCTCCTTTTAGTTCTCCTCTTGTCCCAGCCTGCCTTCCCTTTCCCTTTTCCATATGTCCTTCCCACAACTTTTCAACCTGTCTCATCCCAACTATCATCTCCCAATCACCTTTACCGTCCGAACTGTCTTCTTGCAAGTATACACTTTCATTTCTTTTGTGTTTGTGTGTACAGGTCAATGCATGCATGTGAAGGTCAGAGAAAGACCTCTGGTGTTATTCCTCATAGAGGCCATGCATTTTTTTTTTTTAAAGACTGGTCTCTCAGTGACTTGGATCTTGCTGAGTAGTTGAGACTGGCTGGCTAGTGAGACAGAAGGATCTTATTGTCTCTGTCTTCCCAATACTGGCATTACAAATTCTTGACATGACTCTTGGCTTTTTATGTGGGTTCTGGGGCTTGAACTCAGGACCTCATACTTGCAAGGCAAGTGTTTTTACTGATTAAGTCTATTTCCTCATCAGGTCTGCTCGTTTACCAGCCCACGATCCTCTGGCACTTACGAAGGTGGGTAGGTGGTGGCATCTCTGATGCCATTCCAGGGTTGCAGGGGCTCCGGAGGGGCAAACCTGCGGGCACCCACCGGAGGTTTGGAGAAAGGGACTCCGAGGAAGACTTGGATGGTTATGTTTCCCACATGTGTTTGCTTTCCTTGTAGGATCCCATGTTTGGTGACCACAAGAGGTTCGTTGGTGTGCAAAGCCCCTGGGAAAAGAAGAGGGACTGTCATCCTGTCTCATTATTGTCAGTCACAGATGGGATTCTGGTTCATCTGCCATGGGATTTGTTCAACTTTGCCTTGCCCTCCCTTCTGTCTTTCTTCACCTCTCTGCAGAGTCTCACTACATAATTCAAGTTGGCATTGAATCTATCACCCTCTGCCTCAGTCTCCCAAATGCTGGGATTACGGGAGTGTGCTACCAGACCTGCTGCTGCTATATATGTACACACACACACACACACACACACACACACACAATTTATATATGTAAATAAAATCAACCAATAAATTATTATTATTTAAATATTAAAAAGTACTATGTTTGTGAGTGTTTTGTATACATGTACATCTTTGTACCACATGCAGAACATGGAATCCATTTGTCTAAAACTGGAGTTGCAGACATCTGTGAACTGCCATGTGGGTGCTGGGAACTGAATCTGGCTTCTTTGGAAGAACAGCCAGAGCTCTTAACTGCTGAGCCATCTCCCCAGCTCTCAATCACTACTTTAAAAAAAAAAGGACTTTATTTAATTTTATTTTATGTGCATTGGTGTTTTGTCTGTATTCATGTCTGCATGAAGCTGTTGGATTCCTTGGAGCTGGAGTTACAGACAGTTGAGAGCCACATGCAGGTGCTGGAAATTGAACCTAGGTCCTTTGGAAAACCAGCCAGTGCTCTTAACTGCTGAGCCATCTTTCCAGCCCCAATCACTAATTTTTAGTGAATGTGTGTGTTCACGTGTGTAAGTGCATGCATGTGTGTAGGTGCACATATGTGTTTGTGTATATTGAGACTTGAGGTATCTTAGTTGATTGTTTTCTACCATCTCTACAGAGGCAGGGTCTGTCACCAAGGCCAGAGTTTGTTTTGGTAGTCTGGTTACATACCTTGCTCCAGGGATTGGGTTGGGATTGCAGGCAGGCTAACAAAACTACCCAGTGGTTTTTTTGTTTTGTTTTGTTTTATTTTTCAAGACAGGGTTTCTCTGTGACCTTAGAGCCTGTTCTGGAACTTGCTCTGTAGACCAGGCTGGCCTTGAACTCACAGAGATCTGCCTGCCTCTGCCTCCCAAGTGCTAAGACTAAAGGCGTGCACCACCAACGCCCAGGCCACCCAGCATTTTAAATAGGTTCTGGGGATCTTAATTCTGGTCCTTATGCTCATGCAGCAAGTGTTTTATCCACTAAACCATCTCCTCAGACTAGTGCTGTATCTTAAAACAATAATTAAAAACCCTTGGCAGTTTAAAAAAATTGTGTATCTGTCGTATTTTTCTTGTGCATCCATGAGGATTTTCTTCATTATTTAAGATTTCAAAGACATGTTGGTAAGTACATAAAAGTTCATGTCTATTATATAACCCATTTCTCTTTGTTTTATTTAACATCAATAAAAGGAACATTTGTTTGTTTGTTTATTTATTTAAGACAAGGTTTCAGCCCTGTGGTGTTGGCACATGCCTTTAATCCCAGTACTCAGAAGGCAGAGGCAGATGGATCTCTGTGAGTTCGAGGCCAGCCTGGCCTACAGAGCGAGTTCCAGGAAAGGTTCCAAAGTAACACAGAGAAACCCTGTCTCGAAAAAGCAAAACGACAACAAACAAAACAAAACAAAACAAAAAAAAAGAAAAAGAAAGAAGAAAAGTTCTCTCTGTTATGTAGCCCTGGATGTCCTGGAACTCCTTATGTAGTTCAGGCTGGCTTCAAACTCACATAGACCCACCTGCTTGTCTCTGCCTCCCAAATGCTGGGATTAAAGGTGAGAGCCACCTGCAGGGCTGAAAGGGACATTTATTTTAACTTCTGTTTGATATGAATATGGCTATACCTTTTCTTTCCTGGCTAGACTAGGTGGCCAGCAAGCCCAGGGACACACCAGTTTCTCCTGCTTCAGCACTGTGGTTACAATCTTACACCCCATGGCTTTTCCCATAGGTTTTAGCATCCAAATGCAGGCCCTCACACTTTTGCAGAAAAAAATTGATTCACTGACTGAGTCACCTTCCCAACCCCTGCCTGGCTCATTTCTGGGATGGTTGGAAGTATATATACACATTCTTACTCATACACATTTGCATCAATGCTCCCTTGCAAATTTATACATATAGAGTTGTGCATGAGAAACACACAAATGCATGCTCACAGTGGCTATACACATGCATACAAATTCAGCTATACGTGTATTCACTTATCACACACACACACACACACACACACACACACACACACACATACACACACACACACACACACACACACACACTGCAAGCATACTCACACCACAGACAGCTTTTGGAATAGATATGAAAGAGACCAGGTTGAATGCAGCCTTTACCTGTGAGTACTCCTCCTCTGCTAGGCTCTTATCCTATCCCACTTCTACTGCCAAGTGCCAAGTGAGGCCTCACATCATTTGTTCCTTTCATTTTCTCCCTCTCCTCCCTTATCAAAACAGAACTGCTCTTTGTTCTTGTTCCTTGGAGTTGACTCAGTAAAGTGACAGAAAGCAAATACCATCCAAATTGTTAGGTATCCTAGCCATGAATCAGAATCAATTAGAAATTGATGCTCCTCCCTACCCCCGCAAAAAGAAAGAAAATAGATTCTGAAGCCAGGCAAGGTATCACACATCAGAAATCCTTGCGCTTGGGAGACTGAGGCAGGAAGATCATGAGTTGAAGATCATCCTTGACTACATGAGTTTAAGACCAGTTTGGGCTACATGACATCATGTTTTAAAAATAGCCAATCTAAACCAAATTCCTAGGCCTTCTGCCTCACAAGTACTGGGATTAAAGGTATAGACCACCATGCCTGGATTTTTGCTATTTTTGATTTTTTGAGACAGGGTTTCTCTGTGTAGCTTTGGAGCCTGTTCTGAAACTCACTTTGTGGACAAGGCTGGCCTCAATTTTACACAGATCTCCCTACCTCTATCTCCCAAGAGCTGGGACCAAAGGTGTGTGCCACCGCTGCCACCTGGCAGATTTTTGCTTTTATTTTTTGTTTTTGAGATAAAGTCTTGACATTTATTTAGCCCAAACTGACCTTGAACTCATACTCATAATCCTTGCTGGGGTTTGCTGGCCAGCTAGCTTTTTGGAAAAAAAAAATAGACACATTCCATGTTCAGTGAGAGATCTCATTTCAAAAAAACAAAACAAAACAAAACAAAACAAAACAAAAAAAACTTAATAGAACAGGACACCCAATGTCATCCTCTGGCTTCTGCTTGCATGAGCATGTCTGTATTCATGTATTCACACATACCACAAACACATGCATGCAAACACAAACAGCCCTCATGATGCTCTGTCCTCAGCCTCCTAAGATCTGGAATTATAGATGTGTACCATCACTCTGGCTCCCTAAATCTTCCTATAGACACATGGAAATAAATTCAAAGGTTTATATAACTTGTCCTACAACACATA
Organism: Cricetiscus sungorus; assembly: GCA_030556225.1. Classification (NCBI taxonomy): domain Eukaryota; kingdom Metazoa; phylum Chordata; class Mammalia; order Rodentia; family Cricetidae; genus Cricetiscus; species Cricetiscus sungorus. The sequence goes on along the minus strand of JANBXA010000729.1, from coordinate 42,522,560 downwards.
GAGAAATGTCTCATGACTGCAGTAAACCATGGTGCTTTTCAACTCCCCAGGCTCTGGGGAGCCAGTCACAACCACGTGGTAGAGATCCTCTAGACTTCTGAACAGGAGCAACATGGGAAGTTCAATGTCAGCTCTGTTACCCAGAGGAAGGACGGAAGCATTTATGAAAACAATATTCCAAACCAGGTGGAGTGGCACATCTGTAATTAGGCACTTGGGAGGCAGAGGCAGGAGGATCACAAGTTCAAGGCTGGGAGGTGGTACACAAGAGCAAGGACTGACTGAGTTTTATTCCTTAGAACCCATATACAAGTTGAATGCAGAGCATAGGTGCCTAATTCCACTGTTCTTACAGGGAGATGGAAAGTGGAAACAGGAGAATTGCTTGAATCTCTTGGGTCAGCTAGACTGGCATACCAAGCTGGGGACAGGAAACAACAAAGACTTGTGTCAAACAAGTCAGACAGTCATAGTTGACACCCACTCTACCTGAATTTACACACACACACACACACACACACACACACACACACAGACACACACACAATTCAAAAATATCTTAAAATTGTGTACATGATAATATCACAGCTATGTGTAAATATACAAGAAGAGATAATATCACAAAATGCTAAAAGCAGTTTTACCAAAGCTTCTCCCCACCCAAAATCCACTGCCAACCAAAAAACCCCTGATGTAATTATTTAGGCAAAATCAATTACCGATAGAGGTCAGAACAGTGGTTGACTAGGAAATGGCACATAGGAAACTAGCAATATTCTAGATTTTGATTAGAATGGTGGTTACATCATATAACTATATATAATTATATGATAATCATATAGTTTAGATATGTGCATTTTGCTGATTGTATATCTAATACCTCAATACATGGTTGTTAATGTGTTACCTTGTTTTCACAGTTCAGAGGATAACACTCATTTTAGAGGCAGGACATTGAGGAGAAAGGCACAGGTAGTAAAGAGGCCATGTAGGACAGGGGAGGCAGAAGTGGGACTCCTGCCTAGAAAAAAGAAGGTAGGGAGGAGTGGGAAAGGCCAGAAGGAGGGACATGGACATGCCATGCTCTCAGGTAGGTCCCTCACTGATTCCAGGAGGTAGGAAACACAATCTCCACTTTGCAGAGCAGTCGTGGGGCTCAGAGAGGACAAATGACTTGCTCAGACTTCTAGCCAGTAGCACATGAGTGCTCTGAAACACTGGCCTTGTCTGAGCCCCACTGTCTGGAAGAGTCTGAGCTGGGACTGTCACCCCCCAGAGGGATGAAGGTCTTACCTAAGGCCATCTGGACTTCCAGGCACAGGGTGAGGCTCAAGCCCAGAATCCACTTCATGGTCCGGCCTGCTTCTGCCATGGGCTTCAGTGACTTCAGCACTTATGGGTTGAAGGGAGCTGTGACTGCAGTGTGCAAGCACCTGAAGGTTCTGCTTTTATCTTCTTGATTCTCATCACCAGGGGCTGGGGCTGGAGGAGTTATGACCAGCTGTGGAGCTTTGTCCCTCCTCCTTGGGGTGACAGGTCACACTATGTGGTTTGGCTCTTCAACTAAACGGGCTTGCCTGCAATCCCTGCCCATTTAGCAATGGTTTTAAGTTTGGCTAGCTCTAGTCGAGCTTCATGAATGGAGTAGGTAGCCAAGACTGGAGCAGAACGCTGGAGTTAATGGATTCCCCAGCCTCTAGGATAACCCTCCCTGTGGATTTAAGGGCCCTTGGCCTCCCTGATCGCCTGTACTGTATGCAGACTCTGGTATATGCTGCTTGGCCCAGGTTTTCCAGGCAGGATCTTCATAGTGTCAGACTGTGTCAGGGACAGGCAGTCAGTGTGGTGAGGATCCTCAGTCTCAAGTTCTAGCTGGAGCCTAGATCTAAAGGCACCTATGAGAAGGGTCACTCAGTGAGACCAGGGTAGTGACTGAACTGAAGGGTTCCCAGGGAAAGACCTAATCTTGTGGAACCAACCAGGAAAGGGAGATCTGGCTTGGTGTTTGGAGCTGTAGGAGCAAATACAGGGCTGGATGGAAAGAGATGGTTCCATCTTCCCTGACAGGCCAGGTCGGGGGGTTTCTCTTCTGGGAGTGAAGAAGGTAAGGGGTATGCCTTTCTATTGACCCATGGTTTCCAGGTCTGTAGGTCTGAAAAGTCATTGAAGAGCACTTTTTTTTTTTTTTAAGTTTTTTTTGAGACAGCACTGGCTGTCCTGGCTGTCCTGGAACTCCCTCTATAGACCAGACTGGCCTTGAACTCACAGAGATCTGCCGGCCTCTGCCTCCCAAGTGCTAGAATTAAAGGTGTGTGCCCCCTGATGAAGAGCACTAGTTCTTCCAAAGCCCATTCAGTGACTTCTCAGAAATGTTCTTTACTTGAGATCTTTACCCATATTTCCCATCCTTGTGGTTTTTCCTCCATCCTCAGTATTACGGAGTATACTGCCCAATCATCATTGGTTAGGCTCCACACTCCAAGGAAGTCTTGAAACAGGCTCACGGTGACTATCACCTATAAGGCCAACATGGGAACCATCTGGTATGTTGGATATTACTGACTTGGTTACAGTCTGCTAACCATCACAATATTAGGCTATAGTATCCTATTGACTGGTACAGGCTTTGGGCTGGACAAGCCCCTCCTTGGTGGGCAATATTGTTCTGTTCTGTTTCTTTAAGAATGATTCCCAAGCTGGGAGTTGGCACACACCTTCAATACCAGCACTTGGGAGGCAGAGGCAGAGGCAGGTGGATCTCTGTCAGTTCAAGGCCAGCCTGGTCTACAGAATGGGTTCTAGGAGTTCCAGGACAGCCAAGGCTACACAGAGAAATCCTATCTTGAAAAACCAAAAAAAAAAGAGAAGGAAATGATTCTGGGGAGATGATTCAGTAAGTAAAGTACTTGCTACACAAGCACAAGGGTCAGAATCCATGTGAAGCTGGGTATGGCAGCATGCCTCTATAATCCCAGTGCTACTAGAGTGAGATGTGAGGCAGAAACAGGAGAATCTGGAAAACCCACTGGCCAGCTCAGAAGGTGTATGCAGCAGGAAAAGCCAGCACAAAGAGCCCCTCTCAGGCAAGGTATAAGGTGGGGACAGACTCCTGAGGTTGTTTTCTGACATCAAATGTGCACCAGGGCCCAGGATCACACATACTCATGGATACATGCACATGCATTTACACATCACACATCACACATCACACACACACACACACACACACACACACACACACACACACACACACACACACGAATGACTCCCATGGGCTTGCAGGGAAGGAGTGGGGTGAGGATTTGTAGCAAGGCACCATCTCCAGAGACAATCTCCCAACTCCTCCCATCACAATCCTCAGATGGCCCAGGGGCCTGGGAATCATGCCCACACTCACAGGCAATTTTCTAGAAAGTCCTATGTGCTGATGTGACTTGTAGATGATAAATTGGGGTCTCAGAAGCTGTGGAAGCACACTACTCTCTACCATGCTATTGGCTAAGAAGGTATCTCATCTGAGAGCAAGCACGCAAATGACACAATGTTTCCTCAAGTGAGACAACATGGAGCAAGAACCTGAAAATTGCCTATGTCCTTTGACTGAGAAATTGGATCTGAGAGACCATCCAAAATACACAAAAACTTGTTGACAGGTTGAGTCTCTTAAGGCCTCATTGACAACATCTTTACTCCCACACTACTGGAAAAGAACAGAGAGAGGAGACAGGACAGTGACAGAAAGCACTTGCTCCAGGGTTGGGAATAATGTTTCATAAGCTTCTGTAACATCAACCAGCTTACAGTGGTGAATCCTAACTGGGCTGCCCAGGTTTGAACCCTAGCTCTATCACTGTGTGACCTTGGGTAAATCGCCAGATTCTCTGAACTACTTTTCCTCTGCCTGCAAAGTCCATATAAAAATAGTGCTAAGGGGCTGGAGAGATGCCCAGGGGTTAGGAGCACTGACTGCTCTTCCAGAGGACTGTGGTTCAATTCCCAGCACCCACATGGAGTTAACAATTGTCTGTTAACAACAACTGTTGTTGAGGGGATCTGGCATCCTCACACACACACATGCATGCAGGCAAAAACCCAATGCACATAAAATAAGAATAAATAAATCTTGAAAAAAAATAAGGCCGGGTATTCGTGGCACTCACCTTTAGCCCCAGCACTTGTAAGGCAGAGGCAGGCGGATCTCTGTGAGTTCAAGACCAGCCTGGTCTACAAGAGCTAGTTCCAGGACAGCCTCCAAAGCCACAGAGAAACCCTGTCTTAAAAAACAAAACCAAAAACAAACAAACAAACTAAATAATAAAAAAAAAAAAGAACAGTACAAGAATTCCAAGATTGCAGTAAGGAATATATGAGTTATTTTATTTTGTGAGATGTGGTCTCCATCCTCCTGTCTCAGTCTCCTGAGCGCTAGAATCATAGGTGTGTACTGCCTTGTTTGGCCCAAGTAAAGCAGTTTCAGTATTGTAAGGCCTATTGTCTACACTGTCCTCTAAAGTAAAGCATTCCTGTGGTGTCTTTGAGGGATGGGTTCCAGACCCAACCCATTGCAAGATACCCAAATCCCAGGGTGCCCAAGTCTCTTATAAAAAACAGGGTAGTATTTGCATATGACCTACATGCACCTTTCAATATATTTGTTTTTCTTCTTTTGCAGTACTAGCTTGACCCTATGGCCTTGCCTATGCCAGGTATGTTTTCCCTCTGCAATTGAGCTACACCAGTACCTTATTTTTATTTTGAGAAAGGGTTTCACCAAGTTGTTCAGTATGAAACTGAAATTCACTGTGCAGCCCAGGTAGATCTTCAATTTGAGATCCTTCTGACAATCACTTGATGTCACCATAACTCTTAGATTCAAATGTACCACTCTTAGATTTCTTATGAGAGCCACTGCAATATGAATGCCATGTATATGGCCAGTGGGCCACATTGCTTAAGGAATAATGACAAGGAAAAAATGTCTATATCTGTGTAGGACAGACACTTTTTTTTTTTAAAGTTTTGATTTGTTACATTCATGCTTTGAGGTATATTCAATTCACAGTTGGTTGAAGTGAGCCTAGGAACTGTGAACTAGCAAATATGCAAGGAACACGAGAAAAGGACAATGTGACTCAATAACTCCAGCAGGTAGATTTTGAAACTGTATATTGCCTAGGACCAGTTCAGCCATGAAAAGTGCACATCAAAATATTCTGGGCTGGTGGCTCAGGCCTGTAATTTGAGCTATTTAAGAGATTAAGGCAGGAGAATTACAAACTCATAGCCAACCTGGGCCATTTAGTGAGATTCTGTTTCAATAAAAAGGAAAAGGGTGAGAAGGCTCGAGGTTACTGTTGCCAGATTTGATGACTTGAATTTGACCCCTGGGACCCTCATAGTGAAATGAGAGAAGGATTTCCGCAGGCTCTGCTCTGACCTCCACAACCATGCCATGTCACGTATGCAGTCCTGGCCCCTCCCAAATACATTTTAAAATGTAACTCAAACGTTGTTTTGTTTTGTTTTTTAAGTAAGAGAGGGTTGAGGGCCTAGTTTGCCGTGGTCCTTGTCTGTAATTGTAAAATGAAGGCGGCAGAAGCAGGAGAATTGCAAATTCAAGGCCTATCTGGACAATTTAGCAAGATCTTGCTTCAAATAAAACAAGGCTTGGGCCGTCAATTCATTCTGCTAGCGCCCCTCCCCCCACCCCCAGGCTGTGCTCACATCAATAGGATGCCGGAATTCAGGTTGCAGAAATTTCTATTGCTGCTGCCAAGCCTCTTGATAAAATTAGCTTACTAATATACACCAAGTACCCTGGAGTGTGTTACTCAAAACAGGCCAAGCTTTGGGGGAAGGGAATGGCGAGAGAAGGCAGGTAAGGAAATGAGATCACCTGCTAGGTCTCTGGTGGACTAGCCACACATAAACTCCATCACTCAGCTGTGCAGGTTCCTGGCCAGTCTTGTGTGGGCCTCTAGGACACAGCCTGCCAACAGCTGGCTGTACTCTTGCTGCCTTTCCCCAGGGAAGTAATAACCTTTCACCTGGCCCACATGGAAGGCAGTTGTGTCAGACCAGGAACATTAATGATATGTCTGGGAAACATATGGCCTCATCCAGTGTACACCTGGAGCCCAGGGTATGTTAAGCAGGTAGTCAGGCAGCCCCTGACTCTAGTGCAAGGTAAATATCAGCTCTTCCTGAGTCTCTTGATTCTCTCTTTCTTTACTAATTTTGAGACGATGGGCATGTGCCACCACTCTGACTTAGAGATTTGTTTGCCATGTTTTGCTCTGCCCCTCCCTTTTCTCTTTTCTTTTCCTTTCTTTTCTCTTCTCTTCTCTTCCTTCCTTTGAAATGGGGTCTCATGTAGTCTAGGCTGGTCTTGAGCTCAATATGTAGCAGAATATGAGATTGAACTTTTGATTCTCCTAATTCTACTTCCTGAGTGCTAGAATCATAAATATGCCAGCTTTTGTACAGCGCTGGAGAGTGAACCGAGGGCTTTGTGCATGCTAGGCAAGGAATCTACCAACTGAGCTGTAATCCCAACCCCTGGCATAGTTTTCAGTGTCTTGGCTGAACAAAGGGGAAGCAGGCAATGATGTAGAGTAGACATCACCCTCTGAGTCTGACAGATGGGGACACCAAGTTCACCAGTCACTAATCGTTCATGTGTTTCAGAGAACGTTTTCAAGACCCAGTTGTTAAACCTGTAAAATAAAGACAGCAATGGCTAATTCTGATGATTGTTGTAAAGATTCCACAAGTCACTGTGAGGTACAGTGGACAGGACCGTCTGGGGTACATGAGAGTATGCTAGAAGCTGATACACATGTTTTCTCCATGGTTGTGGCTATTTGACCACTGGAAGAGGAAAATTGTCATTATAGAAGATAGTATTATAGCCAGGCATGGTGTTACACTCCTTAAATCCCAGTCCCCGAGAGGCTGAGGCAGGAATGTTAAGAGTTTGAGGCCAGTCTGGGCTACATAATAAGACCTCAATTAAAAACAAAACAAAACAAAACAAAAAACCCTGCAAGCTGGGACTAGGCATTGTGACACAATGCCTGTAATCCCGGTTTCTAGGGAGGTGGAAGATGGAAGATCACAGATTAAGACTCACCTGAGCTGCATGGTAGATTCAAGGTCATCTTGTGAAATTCAGAGAGACAGTGTCTCAAAACAAAGCATAATAAGGTGGGGTTGCAGAGAAGGCTCAGTGGTTAAGAGCACTGGCTGCTCTTCCACAGGACCTGGGTTCAATTCCTAGCACCCACATGGCAGCTAGCAACGGTCTGTAACTCTAATTCCAGGGTATCTGACATCTTCACACCAATGTATATAAAATAAATTTAAAACAACAACAACAAAAAACACAAAAAATGAAAAATGGACTGGAAGGGATTTTCAAAGTGATAGCTTCAGACTGTGAGTGCATCAACTACAGAGAGATGATAGCAGCCAATACCACTCCTTTTCAAACATAGTCTGAGTGGGATGCCCTTCCTTGCACTGTTAAACAACTGAACTCCTAGATAGCCTAAAAACCTCAATTTATCTCTGTTTGAGGTCCCTATCTAGATGTACACCCCCAGAGGACAAAGGCAGACCTCTTCAGCCTTTTACAGAAGACCAACTTGTCCAGACTCACTGAACAGATTTGGAATCTCAGTTCTCCCTGCCCTGCTTAGAACCTGGCTTCCAGGGACTGCCTTGACTATACTCAGGAGGACTTGAGCCCTGCCCTTATGAGTATCTGGCTCAGAAGGAAACTGGGGCATTGCCACTAATTTTTAGGCGACCTCAATCTGGGACAATCTAGTCACAGACTTCAGATGTGCCAGGCACTTTTTTTTTCTTCCTCTTCTTCCTCCTCTTCCTCTTCTTCTTCTTCTTCTTATCATCATCATCATCATCATCATCATCATCATCATCGTCGTCGTCGTCATCATCATCATCATCATCCTTGTTCTTTTTGAGAGAGGGCCTCACTATGTAACCTTGGCTGAGCTAGAACTCACTATGTAGACAAGGTTGACCTGGAACTCACAGATATCCACTTGCCTGTGCCTCCTAAGTGCTGGGAGTAAAGGCGCGTGCCACCATTCCTGGCTTCTTAGAAATTTCAAAGATCACTGGCTGTTCCTGCCATTACTGTCTTTATCACACAATCCTGGCTCCTCTGAGTAAAACACTGCTGTGTTGGGGCTACATAGCAGATCAGGAACACACAATGACCAATGGGACAATTGAGCAACAAAGATTACAAAGAACTTACTTAAGAAGTAAGCAGAGGACTTGTTTACGGCAAAAAACTCAAACAAAACCAGTCGGGCTATGGTGGCACATGTCTTTAATCCCAGTTCTCCGGAGGCAGAGGCAGATGGATCTCTTGATTTCAAGGCCAGCCTGTTCTATAGAGTGAGTTCTGGGACAGCCAAGGCCACACAGAAAAGCCCTGTCTTAAAACAAAACAAAACAAAACAAAACAAAACAAAACAAAACAACGAAAACTCAAACCCCAAACTAAAACCAAACCAAACAAACCAAGGCGTGGGGGTGGGGGTGGGTGACCCAAAACCCAAAACAAGGCCAAATGAAATTTGCCCTAAAATACACATCCAGTAAATGGTATACTCATACTGAAAAGTCTATCAGTCACTGAATGTATCAGAGTGAGAGTTTGTGGAAATAAACTTGGTCTTGGTTTGTATGGGGCTGTCTGTACACAGGCAGTGCAGTACAAGCATATGCTAGCCCTTTGTCTGGGTGAAGAGTCCTGTCCTGCAGTGCCTCCTGGTGTCCACACTACACCAATACAGTGCCACTCTTTCTGTCACCTTGCCATTCTCCATAATCCAACACTCTCTCCATCTGAAGATGTGCTTTTTTTTTTTTTTTTTTTTAATGTTTTGTTTTTGTTTTTGAGACAGGGTTTCTATGTGTAACAGCCCTAGATGTCCTGGCATCTTCTTGGTAGACCAGGCTGACTTCAGACTCACAGAGTTCCACCTGCCTCTGCCTCCCAAGTGCTGGGATTAAAGGCATGCACCACCACCACCCAGCCTGAAGCTGTGCCTTATAGCGTAGACTCAGTTTTACATGACTGCTGAGTCCGTGGAACAAGGACATATATTTGCTAGTATACCCTGGCCAGCAAGGGAGGTATTTGCAGTGAATCTCAGGAGAGCGGCCCAGAAAAACAAAGTGGAAAGACAAAAGGCATAGAGTCCCAGGGAACCTTCCAGCTATTTGTTCTGAAAGGATGAAAATACAGCTTAACTCTCTAATGATCACTAAAAGTTAGAAATTTAGAAAAAGTCCATCAGCATGTATTTAAAAACCACCCTAGCTGCTTGCAAAGCTCAGGAAAAAAGAAAAACACATGAAACAGCTTGGTCACGATGACTTGTTTCTGGAAATTATTATTATTATTCATAACCACCTAGTTTCTGAAGAATGTTGTTATCTGCACGACAGTCTGGGAGCTGTTAAGGGTCATCCAGTCCACAAAGAAAATTGATAACTAAAGACAGGACTCATAGCAAAAAAGGGAAAGACAGAGAAAACAAGAGCTTCTGCCAATAAGATACAGATAACTCCCTGACTGGAAAGTACATTCTCCCAGCCACTCAAGGACAAGGTCACTGAGCCCACTGGTTCTTTAGAAAGAAAACCCCCTAACCTTGAAGGTGTGCTAAATCTCTGTAACCTAGGAAACCTTACTAACCATTCCAAGTTTTGAACTATCCCATGACCTTGCTTTTAGGCCTAGTGAAAATAACAGGCTAGCTTTGAAACTGGCCTTGTTGGCTTTGATGTAAATCCTATAAAAGCTATCTCAATTCTGCCCTCGAGGTCCTCAGTCCTCTACCCCTGCATGGCGTATGACTGTGGACCCCAGTGCACTTGGAATAAAAACTCCTCATGCTATTTGCATCAAGATCGCTTCTTGTGAGTGATTTGGGGTGTCGCCTTTCCTGAGTGGGAGCGTGAAGGTCTACACTCTGCAGGTCTTTCAATTCCTCCCTATGTGGAGAGAAGCTGTCACCAGGCAAGGCCTGAGGCTTCACTAGCTGGTTCACTAACTCTCCAGGAATCTGAGGCGATGGCAGTGTCAAAGCTGGTGTGGCATATACCTTCAGGCTGGGAGGAAGAAGCCAACACATCATACCCTCTGTACTTGGGCCGCTCCTTTATGAAGACTGCTCCCAGTGTCTTTCTTTCCCCTTACCTCATGTCTGATGACTGTCAGTCAAGAGCCCACCAGAAAGCTAGTGTGGTGGTGCACACCTGTAATCCCTGCTCATGAGAAGCTGAGGCAGGAGGTTGGCTGTGAGTTTGGAGCCTGCTTGGGATACACAGTGAGTTTCAGACCAACCTGGGCTACAAAGTGAGATATTGTCTCAACAAAACAAAAGAGCCTACCAGTGGTTTCCATCTTGGAAAATGCAGTGGCTCCTCCTTGCTTTCCCTTCCCAACCCTACTGTCCCACCCCCTCTTCTGCATAGCACATTTGTTCATGTCACCCCTGGTTAGAATCTTTTTGGGGTCATTTTGCTTTTAAATCCAATCTCCAATCACAGTCAAGGCCCCTCGATAATTTAATCTCAGTCTGACCATATAGAGTAGTATTTCCCCAGCTGTGTCTTCCTCTAGTCCAGTTGTTCTCAAACTGTGGATCATGACCTTTTTGAGGGGTTGAGAGATCCTTTCACAGGGGTCAAATATCAGATATCATGAATATAAGATATTTGCATTATAACAGTTATGAAGTAGCAATGAAAATAATATTATGGTTGGGGGTTGCCATAACATGAGGAACTGCAGTAAAGGGCTTCAGGATGAGGAAGGTTGAGAACCACTGCTCTAGGCCTCTGATCCTATTGTATTCTCTGCCAAAACTCCCCTTTCCCCTTGCTTCAGCTTATACTTTGGTCTGCCCATTTGAGTAACCTCTGCTTATCTCTTTTGGGTCCCTCTTTATAGCTGTCAGGCTCTCTGTCAGATGATGGGGACAGGAAGGGGTTGAGAACACTAAACCTTTAATGCCATGGGAAGACCTTGAACCCATCCTAAGAGGCCCGGAAAGTCATGAGGTACTTTTGAATAGGGGGAGTGATAGGGCTGAGAGCCCATCTGCTTTGTATCTCTTCTTGTTCAAAGTGACTTCCCAGAGCATAACTGCCCCAGGTACAAATGTTTTCCATGGATCCTGATGGGAGATGTCATTCTGTAAATATGTTTCTCGTATTGGTTAATGAATAAAGCACTGTTGGCCAATAGGAAAACAAGATAGGTGGGACTAGGAGGCAAGGAGGATTGAGGGAGAGGTAGGAGGAGAGTCAACAGACCAAGAGAGCAGAAGTCTGTATCCTCTCTCCGGTAAGATAAGACCACGTGGAAATACTTAGATTGATAGAAATGGGTTAATATTTAAGACAGAGCTAGCCAATAAGAAATGCTAGTAACTAGTCAACAGCTTTATAACTAATACAGTGTCTCTGTGTGTTATTTGGGGCTGACATGGGGGTAGGGGGTAGGACCAGGCTGGCGGGAAAACTACTTGTAACAGGATCCATCATCAGCCACAATACAGTCTGACCAAAAAGTTGTGCAGGACTAGAATTCATAGGATGGGATAGCAGGGACAAGGCAAGGCCCTGAGAAGTTGACCAAAATCCAGATTTGTTTTGAGTGTGTGTGCTGGGCATTGAACAGTCCCTCTTGCACACTGAACAGATGTTCTATCACTGGGTGTGCCCTCCCCAGTCTAAACATTCAGAGGTTTTTAAAGGGATACACTGATGCTTTTTTTTTTTTTTTTTTTTTGAGACAGGGTTTCTCTGTGTTGCTTTGGAGCCTGTCCTGGAACTTGCTCTATAGACCAGGCTGGCTGGCCTCAAACTCACAGAGATCCACCTGCCTTTGCTTCCCAAGTGCTGGGATTAAAGGCGTGTGGCACCAACACCAGGTTAGATACATTGATTCTTTTTTTTTTTTTGATAATTTTTTTAAAATTTAAATTTGAAACATGATTGTTTTGCAGGTCAATCCCAGTTCCTGCACCCTCCCTTCCTTCCCTGTCCACCCCCCCAACAGCCATCCTATCCCCTTTCTGCTCCCCAGGGAGGGTGAGGCCTTCCATGGGGAGTCTTTAATGTCTGTCATATCATTTGGAGCAGGGCCCAAGCCCTCCCCCATGTGTCTAGGCTGAGGGAATATTCTTCTATGTGGGATGGGCTCCTAAAGTCTATTCATATACTAGGGATAAATACTGATCGATTGCCAGAGGTCCCATAGACTTCTAACTAACACCCACATTCAGGGGGTCTGGTTCAGTCCTATGCTGGTTTCCCAGCTATCAGACTTAAGTTCGTGATCCAAAAGACACGAATATTCTGCTCTGAAAACCTGTGGTCTCAGTGGATGCTCTGGGGCTGTGTTGACTGCTTTACCAGTTCAGATCCCTTGTCTTGACTTTCACTGCTGTGTCCTGGTGGGTCCCATGGGGGCCAGGCAGATTGCTGGGATTGTCCTCTGTTGCTGGGAGGCAAGGGAGGAGCTCCTGCCCTTGGTCTATGAGGTCTGAAGGTAAAGAGTATCTGTCTGGTGAGGGTGACCTGGTTGCATCATGTTCTTCCTTGTGCAGAAGCAAAGACAAATCAGTTGAGAGAAGGAGACTAGGTCCTGGCTGGAGGCCTCTAGGTGCTAGTTTTGTTCGAAGCTAGGGCCTCCTGCTTCTACTTCAACAGAACTATGCCTTTGGAGGTCACTCCTTGGCCAGGGTGGACATCTGTGGGTGATGGAACATAATTTTGGCTCCTGAAGCATCTGAGTTGAAATCTAGAATCCGTGATCATAGATTCTGTCTGTCATTCATTTATGAAACACTCCCTGTCTTTAGGTCCTGCCTCATCTTGTGGGTGACAGTGAGGTTGTCTATTTCCATTTTCAGAGACCTTCTTTGGGAGGGACAAGGACACAGACATGGATGATGTGAGCTCATGGTAGACTTGCTTCTAATGGGCACACATGTCCTACAGAAGGTTTTCCAGGAGAACAGATGCTCTGAAGAGCTTGAGTAGTGTGCTGGACTTTGCCATAGAGCAAGGACTCAAGACAACCCAGCAAGCAGCAGGAGCTTGTGCAAGGCTCCGGAGGTAGAAACCGGGGTGGCAACATTTCATTAGTGAGCTATACCTGTCTTGCAGTGGCTGATGCTTTAAGGAACATGTGCTCACATCAGCCTGGTCCAGGTTAAAGTCTCTGGGCAGAAACAGAAAGAGGCTGCCCTGCTGGGACTCTGCCACTCGTGGGTTGGCCCCAGCCGAGAAGGTCCAGGTGGGTCCTGCCTCAGAGTTCCTCTGGAGCTTTCCTGCTCTTCTGCTGTTGATGCCACTCTTGGATTTTTCTGGGCAATGTCTCTTCCCAGAACTGTAGCCGCTTTTTCTTTAGCTTCACCCCAGTCCGTGGTTCCAGGCTAATCTCCAAGTATTGTTCTAACTGGTTTAACTGGGGCCAAGAAGGCAACCCCTTGCCATTGGGGTTCCTGGGTGAGAGAAATGGGTGAAAACCAAAGTTTGATTCCATGCCCTGGGTAGGGGCAGATATGAGGCTAAAACCTGGCACGTGCTATCACCACCTACTCACCCCGTGTATGCAAACCGAGCCCATTGGGCCATCATGGTCAGGCTCAACTGCTTCTCTTCCTCTGTGGCCTCTGGGAAGGCTGGTAGGAGAGACAGATCTGGATCAGGGTCAGGTGAGGCTTAGACTATGCCCAAAGGTCCCTGGCACAAACTTGAAACCTCTGTTCTCAAAAAACCACCTTGGACCTCCTTACCCAGGAGGTTGCTCTCATCTGTGAGGAAAGGACCTCCAAAAATAAAGGGACTCTCTGACCCATGGTCAGCCTTCACCCAGGCTGGCTTGAACTTCGCAAAAGAACTGGGTGTATGCTGGAACTCGTACAAGAAGACAGGGCACCCAGCATCTACAGAGAAGGCAGGATTCATGTTAGGCGGCCACAGTTAAATCAGTGCATCTGGCAGCACGTGCCTGCACTGACATCAGTCATCATCATCACAATGGTGCAGACCAGAGATAGACAGTAAGCATCCCTGAGCGCTCCTCTGACTTACTACATAGCCAAAGATGACCATGAACTCTTTCTGATCCCACTGTCTCGGCTTTCTAAGTGCTGGGATGGAAGTCACCACACCTGCCTGACTGAGCACAACTCTGTGTGCTGTGTCATTTGTCCCACACTCAGGATAACCTTTAGATCAGCAGTCTCATACCGTGCTTCGAAACCCATTGGAGTTGCATATCAGATATTTGCATCATGATTCATAACGGCAGCAAAATTATAGTTATGAAGTAGCAATGAAGTAATTTTATGGTCAGGGGCCACCCCAACTGTGCTAAAGGGTCGCAGCATTAAGAAACCTGAGGATAACTGCTTTAGATGAATTGTCACTATGCTCCCACTTTACAAGTGATGAAAGGGAAGTCCAGAGAAGACCTCTTGCCTGAAGTCACAAGGTTAAGAATCTGGGGCTGTTATAGGACTGTGCCAGGTTCAGGGGAAGCAAGACATCTCCCAGGAGAAGCACTTAAAGAGAACCAAATTTCTCACCAACTGAATGATTCCCCAAGAGTTAATGATGGGCCTTGCTGGGTGATCTTTGGTAAGCAACTTTAGCTCTCTGAATCTCTGTTTCATCTGCAAGGTATTCTGCAAGAGGTACCACCCATTTCTGTGGTGCTACATCTCAAAGAAAAAGGACTTAGAGGTGGCAGCAGGTGTGGGATACAAAGCATCAGGGGGCTCACTATCAGCAGCAACATCATCACCTGTGATGGTACAGGGAAGGTAGAGCAGGAGGTAAGGGCTGGCTTACCTTGGAGGTGTCTTGAGAAGCTCAAGGTAGGAATGACAAGCGCGATATCACCTAGCAATTCCTGGAAGGCATACCTTGTAGCTGATGCATCTGAGCCATTGTCTAGGTATTCATCTATCACAGTGGACATAATCTCAGGGGGTATGTCCTGGAATGAGAGGTCAGGCTCAAGTCTGTTCAGGTCCCACAGCTTTGGCAGACCTCCAACAGATCCTTACATCTTCTACCATAGTTCCTTTACATCCTGGGGTTCATGATCCAGGGGACAGCCATCCTCCTCTTACCCCATACCCTGCCTCCCTGGGTGTTTTATTAATAGATTGTGTCTGGGTAGGATAAGCTCAAGTGTAGAGTTAAGTGTTAGCCCTGTGGCCACTGTCAGTATCACATCAGGCAGGTGTCTGGACTGCTCTGACAGGTAGTGTCTGCTAAGTTGTTTGGAAGCCTTTATGAGATCTACAGCACATAGTGTGGTCTGGAAGCTGATGCTAGGTAGAAGTTAACTGGAAATAAGCAAAAAATGGGGGTGCCTCATAATTCCAGGGAGCAGCAACAAGGTTTTTGAAGGAGAGGGCTCTGGGGTTTCCAAAGAAGAGAGCACATGCAGGTTCTGCTTGGGTATCTGGTCAGCTCTTCACATGCAATGCCCGGTCTCCCCAGGAGGAGCTCAGCTGAGCAAAAAGCATCATCTCCATTTGAAGTGGAGCTGTGGGCTCAGAGGGGCTGGGAGAAGTGGACAAGTGACCAGGGCTGGGATATGTCTGACCCCAGGTCCATCTGGCTCCATACCTGACAATGGGATCTTAGCATTTGTGCTCTGGGGTCACTTTCTTATCTCTGCTTCACAGAGCTGCCAAGAGAACCAAAGAGGACGGATGTCTCGCTGCATGCTGAGCATGACACAGTCCTGGGTGTGTAGGCTGTGCTCATGAAGGCATGCTCTCCATGGGGACAATGCTGCTGCTGCTGATTTTCCTTTGAGAACCATACTGCCTCAAACTAATTTTATTTATTTTTTAGATAAAGGCTCACTCTGTAGTTCAGGCTAGCCTAGAACTCATTATGTAACTCATAGAGTGACCTTAAATTTCCTGTAATTTTCCTGTATCAACTTCCTGAATGCTGGGATGATAGCCCACAGTCACCATTCCTTGTCTCTTTAATTTTAATGGAATTAAGACTCATAAATTGGGCCAGGAAATATGGTGGCTGGTAAGCAGCTTTGGGAGTGGATCAGAGAGTGCTGTAGTAGGTGACCTCCCTCCTTCCTCTTGTCTTACCAGAAGGGCCAAGAAGGGCTTTGAAATCTCTAGCAGGTCCTCCTGGCTCAAATGTTCCAGCTTACCCAGCATTTTCCAGACCTGTGGGGACAGACACCAGGTTCTCTTAGTTTAGCTCAATCAGTGTCCTCTACCCTCAGGCCTGAGCAGGAGGGCATTTCTAAGCCAGTGTTTACAAACTCATGGTAGAGCCATCGGTAGTTATATTCACAGCACACAAACCATAACTGAGAAACTCCTGATTGCTAAGAGTGTAGTGTAGATGCCTAGGATTGTGGCATTGCATACAGCGGTCAGAGGCTAATGGCAGTACCAGTGGGGAGGAGAATATTTAATATTTTTTTTCTTCTTTTGTATCTCTCTCTCTCTCTCTCTCTCTATATATATATATATATATATATGTATATATATATATGCACATATGTGTGTTTGTGTGCAGATGTACGTATTTGTGTATACACAAATGTATTTGTGTGCACATATATGTGTGTTTGTGTGTGTGTATTTGTGTGAATATGTGTGTGTTTTTGTGCACATGTATATGTGTGTTTGTGTGCACGCATGCATTTGTGTGTGTGTGTGTGTAGGTCAGAAGTTGATGTTGGTTGTTTTTCTCAATATCCTTCCACCTTATTTTGTGAGACAGTCTCTTACAGAACCTGGGTTGATCTGTTTGGCTAGCCTGGTTGAGCAGTGAGCTGCAGGATCCTTCTGCCTCCACCTCCCCAGCATCCAGTGCAGACCTGGCTATTCTATGGGCGTGCTGGGGACTGGACTAGGGTCCCCCATGGTTCACTTCAGAACCTCATGGGTACTAGTTAAGAGCATCACATGTTGCCTGGTCTGTTGGCTCATGTCTTTGAGGCAGGGAGATTACCTCAGCTTTGAGGTCAGTCTGGGTTATATAGTGAGTTTTAGGACTATTGAACTACAGGATGAGACCCTGCCTTAAAACAAGAAGCAAACAAACCAAGACCCCAGGCAATAAAATTGAGTTTTGGCCTTATATCTTAATTTTGCTTTTGAGGTAAGAGCTCATGATGTAGCCCAGGCTGGTCTCAGACTCAAGATACTCCAACCTCTGCCACCTGAGTGGATACGGAAGCATCCTTGGTGCTGGGCTTATATGATCTTGCTTTAATAGCACCTGACATCTGACTCTTTGAATTAAAATATCAGGTCTACCACTTATTAGGTTCATGAAGTTACTTGAACTTTTTGTGCCTCAGTTTCCTAATCTGGGAAAGAAACATCATGGGCTCTTCCTTTGTGAGAGGCTTCATCCACTGAAAACAATTGATGGATTAAGGGGTAGGCTTGGGGGCAGGGTACTCGGCTGGCATGTGAGAAGACTTGTGTTTGGTCTTCAGCATCATCAGAGAGAGAAAAGTTTCTGTGAAGATGGGTAGACAAGTAAAAAACAGTGCGATGAAGCAAGGTGCCCAGGAATACAGCATGGGGAGCACTATGTATCCAGACTAGATAAGAAGGCACCTGACCCATCATGTCCCCAGTGGCTTAATGCTGTTCAAAACTTGGAAGTCTTAGTCAGTCAGCCTCTCAGGCACATAGTCACACTCCCCTGTTGCTCAGAGTAGCATAGTTTATTAACCAGCCACCATCAAGAATGCACTGTAGGCTAGCACTTCCCAGAAGATCACTTTGCAAAACCTTGATATTCAACACAGGGGACATTTGCTTGGTGAAATGAAGCTGAGTGACCTTGACCCTCAGCTTTCTCACCTGTCAAATGTGAGTTACCAGAGTTCTTGGAGCATGGCTGCTGTGGTGATGACATGGAGAAGACTGCCTGGGCAGGACCTTGAAGAGCAGGGCCAGGGGACACTCACCTTGGGCATGAGCCAGCCAAACTCATGATTGTTAACTCCTAGGAGGTAGGGCACAGTGGGGAATTGCTTCTCTGTTAGGAGCTTCTCTGGGCTTCGTGGGAAGAAGGAGTCATTGGTGATGTAGGAAATGTTCACATTATTCTGCAGGAAAAGTGAGGCAGGAGGTCCACTGTCAAGACCCAGCTTATTGATGCAGCAGGAACTGGACAAGACCCCTCTGGGTCATTGTCTGTCATCATCTCCTAAGAGGTGACATACCTGATTGTTAAGGTCTTTTCCTTCTTTCTTCAGCAGACACTGCACTAGCTCAGCTGAGGATACGGAGCTGCAGCCCAAGGAGTTGGCAAAGGTCTGAGGATGGACAGAAGAATGTTGCATCTCAGACACACACCCTTCACTTCGTGAGCACTGCTCTCTGTACTGAACTGTGATGTTACTGTCTGGGTCCAAGGCTCGTCGAGAGGTCTGCTATCAACCTAGGGGGCTGATCCCTGTTCCCATGTTCCTTTCATCTGTCTGAGAACTGTGTCCTTTTCTAGTTCAGTAATAGTTTGTGGTACCAATAAGGACATGCATGAGCATGTCTGGCAGGGAAGGAATGGAAGTGCTGAGTCTGGAGCAGGGCTGGGGGCTGGAGGGATGGCTCCCAGAGAGACAGAGAAGGTCTGAAATTTGTGGTAAGGAAATCTCTCCTCTCTATGGTGAGAGGAAGGTTAGGCTGCTGCTCTTGGGCAGATAAGAAGCAATGTGTCCCACTGAAGTTCCTGAATTATCTCTCAAACCCAGTGCTATTGCTTACTCCTCCATCATAGCTGGGGTCTGGAGGCAGCCTCTTACCTCATCAGTGTCTCTAGAGCTTGCCTAGACTCCATCTTCACCATTTCCCTGGCCTTTGACCTCCAGGATTGCTCTCTCCATCCCACCATGTGGCTTAGATTTGTTTCCCTGCCACCTCTAGCTCTTTGCATCCTGCCCAAACTCTCAGGCATGGTCTTTCAGGTCCCCACACTACCCTCCACATCTTCAATAATTCACTTCTTGCTCCGGCTCCTACCTGATGACTTCCTGCTTCTATGACCCATCATGTTGTCCTATGCTTGAAGCTTTTGTATGCACAGTTTCTATTAGAGAAGTTCTTGGTGACTTCTTCTGGCTACTTCTCACAAGGAGACAAATCTCTCAGGCAACAGCATGGCTGGGAATGGAAGGCTCCCAAAGAACCCTTTGGTAATGGGGAGATCCCTAAAAATGCTCCCAGGGAAGGATCAGAGATAACCTGCTCAGGGTAGCCTTCTCCAGAAAGCCACACCTGACTGTCTACCTCTTGGACTGCACTAGCCATTGCTTCTGAGCCTATTGGTGACTCTCTAGTGGTGACTCCTTTCTCTCCACACCTGACCCAAACGTTAGCACAAGCTGGGTTTTGAGGCACACTCAGTATAAGAGAGTGAAGGAAAGGCAGACCTGAGCTTCAGGCCATGGGTTTTTCTCCTTCAGTATCTTGCTGGTGATAACCCCACTCTGAGATATGGCTCTGTGGAAGAGCCCTGCTGACATTGGAGACAGGACCTAGAATAGGAGGGAGGACAGATGATGTCAGCAGGGAGAGGAACTAGGAGGTCTGGGGCCCCAGAAGCACTCTCAGACCTGGCTACAATTGTTACTTCTCTGTGGTAACTCACCAGGGACGAGACTATCATGCCACCAGCAGAGTTACCGAAGATAGTGACACATCCAGGATCACCCCCAAAGGGAGCTATGTTTTCCTGTACCCAGCGTAGAGCAGCCACCACATCTAGTAGGCCTCGGTTGCCAGGCATGTGCTTGTCCCCGGTGCTAGGGGTAGGGCAAGGCAGTGATTATCACAAGAAATCTCTCAAGACATATTTGCTTTGAATCAGTCACCAGGGCATTGTGCACTCCTCTGCTCTCCAGTCCTGACTTGATTGAGTCACCACTGGCACCTGTTTTCCCAGTATATGGTGCTGGCAGATGTAGTAAGGCAGCCAGTTAGAGCTGGCTCTCAGATGGATAATGGAGCTTGTTGCTCTTTGTCCCCATTCCCTGCTAGGACTCTACCCCACCCTTTGTCCAAGTTCAATGTTCAGTTCTGGATTTGATTGGGTCCCTTCCCATTGTGGAGCCCTGGGGTATTCTCTCTCTCTCTCTCTCTCTCTCTCTCTCTCTCTCTCTCTCTCTCTCTCTCTCTCTCTCTCTCTCTCTCTCTCCTTCCCCCCCTCTCTCTCTCTCGTGTGTGTGTGTGTGTGTGTGTGTGTGTGTGTGTGTGTGAATTCGCATATGAATTCCTGTCAAGTGTACACATATAGAGGTCAGAGAGTAACATTAGGCATCTTGCTTAACTGCTTTGCTTTTTAGTTTTTGAAACAGGGTCTCTATTTAACTTTTAGTGCCAAGATTACAGACATATGCAACCATATCCAGCTTCTATATGAATGCTGGGTACCCCAATTCAGGTCCTCATGTTTGCATAACAAGCAAACTTTACTGGCTGAACAACATTCTTAACCCTTCTACCCTTAGATTTTCATGAGAAGACCTTCCTCAGGGTTGCAATGTCCTTTTCCCGGCTGGCTATCTTACCTGAGGAAGCCAAAGATCCCGAGGCGGTACTGAACAGTGACTACTACCACATTCCCATAGGCAGCCAGGGCCGAGCCATCATGGGAGGTGGCAGAGCCAACCACCAGAGAGCCCCCATGGATCCATACCATGACCTGTAGAAATGGTTATGAGTTAGGGACTTCAGCCACCTACCTAGCAGCCAGGGAATTCTAAGGACTTCTGGGGTGTTTAAGAAATGGGGGTATAAAGAGGCAGGTGACATGGTAGAGCTGGACGGGCTCCTGGGCTGTATACCGGCAGTCTGCCCCCTGCGGTGGTCTCAGTGGGGCTGTAGATATTAAGGATCAGGCAGTCCTCAGAAATAGAGTAAATTTGAAGCTTTTCATTGAGGGTGAATCTGCTGTTGCTCATTCTCTCTACATCCTGCAGACACCTGCAGCCAAAGGGGATCCCAGGACCAGTTATCAGCTTCACACACCCTAGCATCCAGCTGTTGTCCCTATCCTGCCCCCTTGCCCACCTCCTGCAGGGGTACTCACATTGGGGGATTGGTGCTGGCATCTCTCACACCTTCCCAGGGCTGTGGTGGGAGTGGGGCTGAGAACCGTAGAGGTCCCAGTGGTGCCTGAGCAAACGGAATACCCAGGAAGACATTCACCACGTGGTCTGTGCCTTTCACACCCACCTGCCGACCTCTCACACGACCCAGGGGGGTATCCACTTCAGGCTGAATGACTTTGTGTCCTGCTAATGGGAGAGAGAGGTCACTGGGTGAGTCTACAGCCTCCAAGAGGGGATGGAGGAAAGATGGACCTTTACAATGCAACAGCACTTGTTTCTCCAGTGTCTATTTTTGGATTCTACTCTGAGTACTCTCCACACATTATCATGGTTGAGCTCTCCGCAAGTGGTTACTTTCATGATTATTATTTGTTTGTTTTTGGGAAAGTTCAGTCTGGCCTTGAATTTGCTACATGGTGGAGGATGGCTTTTAACCCCTGATCCTCCTGCCTCCTCCTCCTCAGTGCCAGGATTACAAGTGTGTATTAGCACACATGGCCCCTATCTCCACCATCTCTGACTTCCTCTTCCTTAGCTTGTGTCACAACCTCTAGGCTGAATCACACCTGTTACCCACTTGAGCTTCAGGTTAATCACATGCTAAATATGGTGTGATAGTCAACCTTGTTACTTTCTATGTCCAGATGCCTTGACATCTGGAGCCTGGTTATTTTAAGACCATTTATCTTGAGTTGCTTATACTTGCCCACTTGTGAAAACAAGAAGGGAGTCTCTCCCAGTTTTCCCTTATTCTGTCATCTGGTGGCTTCCTTGTATGGTCTTATGGGGGTGATTTGTACCTCCATTTTTCAGGGAACTGTGAATAAGCTTCCTTCATGACACTCTTGTCTTACTTGTGTCCTTTAAAACATAAGAATAAGACTGGAGATATAGCTCAGTAGTGCTTAGTATGTTAAGGCCCTGGGTTCAGTCACTAGAAAACACACATAACCCCCTTACCCCATTGACCATACAGATAATGAGGTCCGCTGCTCAGGAGGATACACAGTGCCTACATTCCTTTATACTTGTCTCCTCCTTCCTCAGATTTCCTACTGAACCAGAAGCCCCACTTCACAGGTTCAGGAAGTATGTCTTACCTGCGGCTGTGGCAGGAAATGCGAGTAGACAGGCCACCCAGACTAGGATGCTGGAACCAGCTTGCACTGTCGTCCCCATATTTCTCATAACTGACAATAGACGAAGCTGTGGAAAGCAGAGGAGGGCTTGCCTTTTATAGTACCTTTTATCCTGTAAAAATTAACTTGCTCTGCCCTAATTGGTTGATGGTCTGCTATGGAGTTAAGTGTCCTGTGCTCTGGCCGCTCCCAGAGCAGAATGACGAGTGTCTTCTGCAGAGGCCTGATGATATGGCGCCCCCTGCTGTTCAATCGCCAACTCTAGCCTGGCATGGTGCTGCACTCCTACAATTACAGCGGCTGAATTCCAGGTCAGCTACACTCCAAGCTTCCTGTAAGACTCAAGATAAATTCCTATACAGAGACCTTCCTACGTCTCCCAGCCCAGTATATGTGTACACTGTGATGAGGGGTGGCTCTAGGCGCCCCTGCTTTGCTGGTATGCGTTGGTACGTTTCATAAGCTTATGTGTTGGGGTTTAAACTTTTCAAGACCTGGTGGGATATTGCTGTTCTCTCCACCTTTATAGGGTTCCCAGGTAGCCATTTTGAATCCATTTAGGCATTACCCTACTGACTTCACTCTTTTTAAAAACTCATCAAGCTACTCTTACTGGCATTCTGACTATGCATAGTCCCAGTGCCATATGCCCAGCATGAAGGTCTGCTGAGGATTTAAGTGTGGCTTGAGCCTGCTTGAACCATGACTACATAGGCTGTTGAGTGGGTCACCAGGATATTGGAATCCTGAGGTGAGCCTGTTCACTGAGTATCTCAGCTTAGCCCTTAAAACAAAGAACTAACAGTCTTGACTATTATTACAGGAAGGGCATCATTTATGATTTCTGAGATGTCCACAAGGCATCCTGCCTATTATCCCAAACAGAATATGTATGCATGCGCATGTGTGTGTGTGTTTTTTTAAAAAGATTTATTTATTTTTTATTTTATGTGTATGGATGTTTTCCCACATGCATGTCTGTGTACCATGTGTGTACAGTATCCTCAGAGGCTAGAAAAGGGTGTTGGGTCTCCTGGAACTGGAGTAAAAGAGGGTTGTGAGTTGCCACATGGGTGCTGGCAATCAAACCTAGGTCCTTCAGAAGAGTAGGCAGTGCAAGGTTTCACAATTAGTCCAGGCTGGCCTCAGACCCATGCTCTTCTTCCTTTCACATCCTGAGTGCTGTTTGTTTAAGCAGAAAATTTAGAGGTACCCTTGTTCAAGATCAACAAGTCTGCCTGTATACAAGTGACTACAGAATTTCTTACAATATCCTTGTTTGCCTCATCCTAGCTTACATCTGAAATCCATGCATGGACACTAGCCCCAAATCCCCTTATCTCCCTTGGGCTATTTTTTCTGTGCCTCCAGCCTCTACTGTGTCTTTCCCAATAGCTGCAAACTCACCCTCATCTAAGACATGTCCTGTTCAGATCTGAGGATGTAGCTCAGTGCTAGAATGTCTGCCTAGCACGTGTGAGGCCTCAGACAATCCCTGGTACCACAAGTGAACTATATTATACTACCCAAGCTGCTCTTTGCCTCATTTTCTTTCTCCTTTACAGCAAAGCCAAGGCCATCCACTTTCTCTTCTTCTAGTCTCTTTGAGAAGTTTCCTTTCACCTAATCAGCAAGATCAGACAAGGCTGGGAAAGGAGCATCCTACAGGAGCATGGAGCAGAGAAATCCTGCCTCTGAAGCTTGTCCAAGATACCAGGAACCCTTCCCACAGCCCCTGCAGTCACTAAGATATCTGACCTAGTAGTCACAAGTCCAATAGAGGCTTGAAGAGTGAAGATGAGGGAGCACAGTACTGTGAGTGGAGAAGTGGGCAGAAAGGAGGAAGCAGAAGATGAAAGTCCAGTGGGGTTAGCATGTTCACAGAGGGAGACATGGAAGTGACCTTTGGTTGGGGTGAAGGGAATTATTTGAACAAAGGCAAGTATGTATATTTACTCTGAGTGAGCTTTTTAAATCTTGTTAAGGAAAATATCACCTTGCTTTCAGGACTCTTAGCTGCTTAGGACCTCACTAAAGGCTCCCCATTCTTTACAGTTCATGGTCTGAGGTTCTGCACAGCATATTCCTAGTTGGTCACAGCTCTTTTTCATTTGAAATGCATTGGAAACTAGCATTTTCTCTTTTCTTTTTTTGTTTGGTTTTTCAAGACAGGGTTTTTTTCTGTGTAGCTCTGGCTGTCCAGGGACTGGCTCTGTAGACCAGGCTGGCCTTGAACTCTTAGCTATCCATCTGCCTCTCGAATGCTGGGATTAAAGGTATGTGCTATCACTGTCTGGCTAGTTTCTTAATGTTAACTTAACAGTCCAGTACTTCTTCCTGATCCTGAGCTACCTCGTGCCACAGCTGTGGGAAGGCCTCCATGCTCTGCCACACTCTGCACTGTCATCCAGAGGCCCTGTGTCACCAACGGCCAAGACTAAAGTAAATCTGCCTGTAGAATGAAGAAAACTCTCGAGGCATTTCTATGGTCTCTCTCTCTCTCTCTCTCTCTCTCTCTCTCTCTCTCTCTCTCTCTCTCTGTGTGTGTGTGTGTGTGTGTGTGTGTGTGTGTGTGTGTGTGTGTGTATGTGTGTGTGTGTGTGTGTGTACATCTATGGAAGTAGGGTATAGAGAAGAAGATTCAGGGAAACATCTGCAATAAGACACCACAACATGCCTCCATAGTAATCAGATTAAAACCACAAGACTATGAGAAGACATGGGGTGGTACACACTTGTAATCTTAGCACTTTGGAGGCTGAGAGAGAACATGGAGAGGCTGGCAGGGGTTGGAAAGAGTCTTGGAAGACAGTGGGTCAATCTTTAAAAAGTTTAATGAACACACACTCATTATATGTCTTAGCAGGTCTATTCTTAGTTTATTCAAAAGAAATGGAGCATTATAGTTTACCTACACAAAGTCATTGATAATCCCCGCCCCCGTCCACTCATATGTATGTATGTCAGTTGGTGAGAGGATAGAGTGTGTGAACATATGTGGAAGCCACTATGGAATGAAAGGAGTGAGTTACTCCATAAATCTCAAAAGCATTAAGTGAAGACAGCCAGCCACAAATGATTCTTTTTGTATGATGATAGATAAGGCAAACTTACAACAAAGGAAAATGGTGAGGTGGTTACCAGGGAGCAGGGTTCAGGGAAATAATTAACATAAAGGGGTATGAAAGAACTTTTTGAGGAGAAAGAAAAATGATCCTTATGTGGGGGTTGTTACACTTCTCAATTATTCAAATGAAAATGTTAAAATAGTTGAAGTCAAATGTGTGTAAACATTACACAACAAGGCTCTTACAAAATAAGGCTACTAAAAGTCTAAAAAGTGCCCTGCCTTTGGTGAAGTGTCCTGCGCATTAGTAGAAATGAAGCCCACACAGGTGCATTTGCATCAGACACTGCAGCAGACAGAAGGGAAAAGCTCTCAGAGCCTGAACCCAGGCTGAATGCTGAATGCCTGGCCTGCCCTTTGGTGTTCAGGGTGGGCAATGCAGGCACTTTATTTTCTTCTTAACTAATTCTATGTGTGTTTTTTCCATCATGTATCTTTTTTTTTTTTTTTTGTTTTGTTTTTGTTTTTTGGGACAGGGTTTCTCTGCGAAACAGTCCTGGCTGTCCTGGAACTCACTCTGTAGACCAGGCCTCGAACTCACAGAGATCCACCTACTTCTGCCTCCCAAGCACTGGGAGTAAAGGTGTGTACCACCACCACCCAGTTTACATCATGTTCTTGATCCCACTTGCTTCCCTGTCCCTTTGCATCTACCCTTCACCCCTGCACATTCCCCAAATAAAACAAAATTTAAGAGAGAAAAGGAAAAAAAAATAAATACAAAAAGGAAAAACTTAAAAATCTTATCATGGCAGTTGAACCTGAGCTAGTGGGAACTCATGGACTCTGGACCCACAGCTAGGGGGCCTGCATGGGACCAACCTAGGCCCTCTGCATGTGGGTGACAGTTGTTTGTGGGGTCCCTAGCAGTGGGATCAGGACCTGTCCCTAGTGCATGAGCTGGCTTTTTGGAACCCATTTCCCTTGCTGGGATGTCTTTCCTAGCCTTGATGCAGGGGGAGGAACTTGGTCCTGCCTCAACTTGATATGCCATGCTTTGCTGACTCCTATGGGAGGGCTTCCCCTTTCTGAATGGAGGGAGAGTAGATGGGGAGTGGGTAGATGGGAGATGGGGGGAAGGGAACAGGAAGAGAGAGGAGAGGAAAAACTCTGGTTGGTATGTAGAATAAACAAAAAAAATTAGTAAAAAAAAATGGAAAAAAAAACCTTGTCATGGAAGCTGCAGTGTGACACGGTGAGTCACATTGTAGACCCCTTTGTCCATTTATCTTTACTTGCAAGTGTTCGTTGCAAATAGTCATTGGTCTGATTCGAGGCCTCTGTTTTCTATTACATGATTGAAGTTGGGCCTGGGACTCCTCCTGGATATCCTGTTGTTGCCCTGTGTTGTGGAGATCCTGCAGCTTTGGGTCTGCAGGTCAGGTCCCTTCATGTGCTTCAACAAATAATAGATGGGGTGGATAATGGGGCTGGCCAAGTCATAACCTTGGGCCTGGGCCTGGGCCTGGGTAGCTGTAGGGTTGGTCTGCCAGGTGTAAAATGGGGACAGCTCTCCCATGCTTTCAACTTTGGGGCTTACCTCACTCACACCTGCACTAACAGAGCCAACTCTCCTACCAACTTCAGGCATTGATGGGTGAGAAGGAGATCATCATTCCACAACCCAGCCATGCCCATGCCTCCACAAGACAGATGAGAAATGGGGAGAGCTCTCCCATGCTTGCAACGTGGAGGCTCGCCCACTCCTCTGCTAATAGTATTGGCTGTGTGCTGCTTGGCATAGTGCAGGGCTTGGTCTCCCAAGTGTTGAAGCTGGGAAGGATTAGGGACAGCTCTCCCACTCTTGTTACCTCAGGGTCAACTCTCCCACTCTTAGACATTGATGGGCAGGGTATCTCTCCTCAGCCCATGAAGCCATGTGAGAGGTGAGGGGTGGGGGCTAGGCCTACCATGCTTACAGTCTCAACAGGGTGGGTGATGTGATCTCTGCTGTGTTGTCCAGACAAAGTGCAGGGCAAACTTTCCTGTGTGTTGCCACTGGTCAAGAAGGGGTCAGATCCCTCACCATCTCAGCCCACTCCCTTTCTCTCTGGTCTCTTCAGGTATGCCTCTGTTCAGGGGACCTGAATGCCTCCCATGAACCACCATATTATACCTCTGCTTACACTAATAGTGTCCATCTGGCTGGTGCTGCAAGGTACCACGTGGGCCCATGATTTCTTCTTGGAGCCCCAGGCCTGCATGTAGTTCTCCTTGAAACTCAGGTCACCCTGGTGCTGTGCCGGGTCATGTTTCCTCATCACAAACAGATCGTTATAGTGCCCAACCTCCTGGAGGGTTCTACCCACTCCAGCCTCATGGCGAGGGTGGGGGTTTCTCTGGAGTGCGGTGGCTGGCCACGAGTTAGAAGAGCCCTGGCACTTGGCTCGACACTCCTTTTTCAACACAAAGGTTGTGATGCTCAGTGTTCAGCTCCAGTGCAGTGTATGAAAGAGCTTCATCAACCTGAGAAAACTGATGCTCAAGAAAGCAAGTTAGTCAGAAGTAGGTGGACAGCAGAGTCCCACAGTCTATATGATGAGGGTTACAACCCCTAAAAGAGAGAAAATGCTTTAGGGGACTGAAGTGGCAAAGTGAATACAATTTGTTATTTCCACACAATGTGAAGAAACATAAGACAAGGTTAGTGAGTGGTACTTGCCACTTTCTGGGGGTGGGGAAGGAGAGAGGGAGGAAGTTTAATGTCTGGAGGTTGTAGGGATTATGAAAGGCAGGAAGCCTTCTCCCAGTACCCAGAGGCTCCAGGGAGCCTAAGCCACAAATCTGCTCCTGGATTCCAAACCCCCAATTCTGTATCTAAGGTGAATATTACAGATAACTTCCTTGTCAATGTGCAGTGATTGTGTGAGAGCGGCACATACAGTATATGCAGACCAAGGGGCATGTGAGCAGTGTCAGTGCCTTTGGACACTTCAGGCTGACCCCACTTGCAGTCAAGTCTACACTCCTAATAGACACAGACCACTATAATATGTGTGATTACTTTCTGCAGCCATGATTTTCTAGATATACTGAGGATAGGATCTTGGTCCAGAACTTGAACCTGAGGGCCATCAGGGAATGTCCCACAGCAGGCTGGATGTCCAGTTACTGCTCCTCTTGGCCAAGAACAGGCCAGAGAGGTAGGCCCTCAATATAGAGCTTCCTGCAGAGATACTATTTCAATAGGTCAGGGACCTTGTTGAACTTGAATCATATTCCTTGATTTGGATCGACTATGAACTAAGCAAATGAAAGGCATTGTGGGGACTTGGTGGCAAGTTTCCTGATGGGGGAAGAATTTAAGAAATATTTACAAAGGATGGGTAGAGTAGGTGGGTGATGGTGGCACACATCTCTAATTCCAGAACTCAGGAGGCAGAGGCAGAAAGATCTCTGGATTTGAGGCCAGCTTGGTCTACATAGTTCCAAGACAGCCAGGACTACACAGAGAAACCCTGTTTCTTAGGGGGAAAAAGGACTACTTACCAATCTACCTCCATGTGGGACAGGGCTATAAGCCTGTTTTGTCCCTCTCTTCTCAGAGGTAAGCTATAAAGAATTGCATTACTACACTGCAGCCCACTGTCCAGATCACTGGGGAATAAGTAATGACTGGCACTCACAAGAGATCTCAGGGTGCATTCTGCCATTGGGGATGTGGCTATCATGTGGTAAAGGACTCATGCATGCTATGAGGCCACCACCCTGGTTGGAGATTTGCCCCTGGGAGGTAAGGGAGGAGTGTCCTCTCATCAGGGAGCCTTCCAGCTTAGACACTCAGAGGCTACAAGCCTCTACTGATTTGCAGTCGGGTCCAGTATCTCATCCCCAACCCCTGTTTAGCCCCTCCTCTTTCTCAGTGAGGTCAATTACAGACAGGAGGGGACAAGGATTCATGTCTTAGTTACCCAGACAGCTGCCCACTCATGTGCCACATTCACCATCCTAGTTGTAGCCTGGTTCGGGGTCCTGGGCCTGGGTTTTTTTCTATCACCAAGGATCTAGGCCTTGCCCTTACTCATTCTGTGTTACATTTTCCAATCTCCAAGTGAATCTGCCCAGGCCATTCTTTGCCCAGTGTTCCTATTTTTCTGACGCTGGAGTGTCATTTAGGGAATAATTATGACTTTTATGGCTCACATCATGGTTGGGGTGGAGACAAGTAGAAAGACAGGCTGAAGTGGTAAAAGGGTTGGGCTCTATCCAGTAACTTTGAACTGCAGGATGGTAAACACCTGATCTTGTCCTTTCTCTAAAGCTCAGTGTGCCAATATGCACAGTGAAGGCAATCATCCTATAGGGATTCAACTCTTGGGCACTGAGGAAGACTCATCCTTGTTGCTCTGAAGGTTGATCTGAAGAGAAGGAGAAGTTCATTGCTATGGTCAAACTTTCCATGGGATGACTTGTCATCCTTGAATAAGTTGGGCTCATGCTGGAACTCAACAGACATAGATGGGGGCATGGGAACCTGGGGCTGAGGACACACTGTAACATAATGACCCTTATCTGAAGCTGTCCCACCTCAACTGTGGTAACAGATAGCTGGACCATTAGTGAGATTTAGGTTGTGTGTAGGTGAGCCCCAGTCTTGAGAAGTGGCTGTGGCTATAATAGTCTTGGTAAAATTGTAACCTTGGCCTTCCTAGTTGAGTGACTTGGGAAAACTATTGGGCATCACTAACCCCAGGTTCTCATCTGTAAAGTGAGGGTGCTGTCTGTCACGGGTCTCTCTGTCTTTTTACTTCTGGCTGTCAATGGTGTCCACACCCTAGGTGGCAAGGAGAGAGTTTCAAGTTGGGGGAATGATGAATGAACCCAGGCTCACAAAACCACCACATCAGGACTTCCAAGACACCAGAGGTAAAGACATAGACCTCATTTTTGGTCTTATTTTAAATTATGTGTATGTGTGCCTGTGTTTATGTCTGTGGGTGGGTATGTCTAGGTCAGCACATGTGCCCTCAGAGACTAAAGGTGTCAGATTCTCCTGGAGCTGGAACTATAAGCAGTTGTAAGCTGCCTGATGTGGGTTCTGGGAATTGACCCTCCAGAAGAGCAGTCTATACTCTATGCTGAGTCATTTCTCTCGTTCCTAGACTTCACTGTTGACACCAATGATGATAGCGACAGGCTGAGAACCAGGACAGACTATCAGCCTTTGTGGGTGTCTGGACAAAAAGACTTTATCTACAATACCAGCTATGATATGTAAGGCCTGTGGGGACAGGCAAGGTCAAACATCATTAACATGTGTTGGAACATCTCTGATATCTTTGGGGTATCTTATACTCATTATTGGCTTATCCTTAAATCCCAGCCTGAATGGTCCCATGTATGGTTCCATATGCCAGGGCCATCAATTTATACTCAATACCCACCAGCCAGCATGGTTTGGAGATGAGGTATTTGTGCCTGAGAAGCTGAAGGCCTTGCGATCCTTCTGCTCCTTATGCTATTGTCATTCCTCTCTCACACCTATGATGACTGGGCCTGACTTTGTAGAAGGCTAGTATTTCCTCTTCACTCCTGCCCTACAAGCAATTTACCAGGACCTTTGAATCTACCTGGTGGCATGCAGGCAAGTTGGCTATCTAGAAAGGAACTAGACAGGGCCTGGCTCCTCTTTTCAGGCAGGTAGATGAGTGTTTCCCAACACCTCAGCTGGGGTCAGATGCTCTCCCTCAAATCTTATGATCTGTGTGGATTGTAATATGTTTGGAACAGTTCCCATCTCCCCAAGGCTGAGAAGTGATAGAGGAACAATCCCACCTGTTCACATGAGGGTTGCCCTAGGTGTCACTTTGTTGCTAACAGAAAATATTCAGCACTTGCAGGTAGAGAGACACGCACCATGACCCACAGGGGTCTTTTCCTTTTTAATTAGGCAAAAAGGGGGAAATGTGGAATATTCCTTTACAATGACCCTTGTGGTTCTCAGCAATTTCTATAAAACAGGCACATTGTTATATATATAAAATGGATTTAAAGCTGGAAGCTCTGAGAACAAGGGCTAAGACAGCAGGTCAGGGCTTGGTGGTTGAAGGCACTGAACATCTCAGAGGAATTGGAGACCAGAACGGGCATTAGAACCACTCTACTCTCCATGATGGCTATTTGGTGACTTTGAATTGGGACCTTTAGGAAGCTCTGGATACATTTAAAATATATATATATATATATATATATATATATATATATATATATATATATATATATTTGTTCTTATTTTACATATTGATCCCAGTTCCCTCTCCCTCTCTCCCATGCCCCCCTCCACTTCACAGGGAGGGTGATGCCTTTCAGGAGAGATAATCAACATCTATCAAGTCATTTGGAATAGGGACTAGGCTCTCCCTCCTGCCTCTAGGCTAAGGGAGTATCCCTCCATGGGGAATGTGTTCCCAAAGTCCTTTCCTGCATCAGTGATACATCCTGGTTCCACTGTCAGAGACTGCCCAGGCCTTCTGAACATGAGATCCATGTTCAGAAGGTCTGAGTTGGTCCAATGCTGGTTTCCCAGCTATCAGTCTCTGTGTGTGTGGGATCCATTAGCTCCCCCTTGTTCAGGTCAGCTGTCTCTGTGGGTTTCTGTAGCCTGATCTTGACCCCATTTTCTTATCACTCCTCCCTCTCTGCAACTGGATTCCAGGAGTTTGGCTCAGTGTTTAGCTGTGGGTGTCTGCTTCTGTTTCCATCAGCTACTAGATGAGGGCTCTATGATAGCATATAAGTTAGTTATCAATCTCATTATCAGGGAAAGGCATTTAAGGTAGCATTTCCATATTGTTAGTTTGGGTCATCCTTGTAGGTATCTGGACGTTTCTCTAGAGTCAGTTTTCTCTGCAAGCCTATACTGGGTCCCTTTTTTATGTTATCTCTTTTTTTTTCCTCTCTTGTCTATTTGTCCCCTGACTCAATCTTCCTTGACCCACATGTACTCCTCTCCTCCCTTCTCTTTCTCCTAACTCTGTCTCTACTCACTGCCCCTCCATCCCAATATGCTCAGGATATCTTGTCCCTTTTCCTTTCTGTGAGGGACCTTGCATGAACCTCTTAGGTTCCTCCTTGTATCTTAGTTTTTCTGGTGGTGTGAATTATAGGGTGGTGATCCTTTGCTCTATGTCTAAAATCCACATATGAGTGAGTAAATACCATGTACCTTTTTTTTTTATGACTGGGTTACCTCATTCAGGATGGTTTCTTCAAGTTCTATTCATTTGCCTGTGAATTTCAAGATTACATTGTTTTTGTTTGTTTGTTCATTGCACTAAGTGCCCATATGAAGAAAACAGAGCATAGACACATTAGAGAATTAACAGCACAACTGAAAGCCCTAGAACAAAAAGAAGCAAACACCCTGGAGGAGTAGACACCAGGAAACAATCAATTTGAGGGCTGAAATCAATGAAGTAGAAACTAGGAAAACAATACAAAGACCCAATATAACAAGCAAAAAAGAGTTGGTTTTTCTAGAAAATCAACAAGATAGACAAACCCTTATCCAAACTAACCAAAAAGCAGAGAGAGAGAGAGAGAGAGAGAGAGAGAGAGAGAGAGAGAGAGAGAGAGAGAGAGAGAGATGCAAATCAACAAAATCAGAAATGAAAAGGGGACAGGAAATAACAATGGACACTGAGGAAATCCAGAGAATTTTCAGGTCATACTTTTGAAAACTGTACTCCACAAAATTCAAAAATTCAAAGGAAATGGACAAATTTCTGGATAACTATCACTTACCAAAATTAAATCAAGAACAGATAAGCAACTTAAATAAACCTATAACCCCTAATGAAATAGAAGCATTCATCAAAAGCCTCTCCCCCAAAAAAAAACCAGTCCAGGGCCAGATGGCTTTAGTGCAGAATTCTACCAGAAATTAAAAGAAGAGCTAATATCAATACTCCTCAAAATTTCAACACAATAGAAGCAGAAGGTTCATTACCAAACTCTTTTTATGAGGCTACAATTACCTTGGTATGCAAGCCACACAAAGACACAGCTAAGAAAGAAAATTACATAGCAATATCCCTCATGAACATGGATGAAAAAATACTCAATAAAATACTGGCACATCAAATCCAAGAATACATCAGAGAAATAATCCACCATGACCAAATAGGCTTCATCCCAGCGATGCAGGGATGGTTCAACACACACAAATCTATGTGATCTACCATATAAACACACTGAAAAAGAAAAACCACATGATCATCTCACTAGATGCTGAAAAAGCCTTTGACAAAATCCAACACCCTTTTATGATAAAGGTCTTGGGGAGATCAGGGATAATAGGAACATACCTAAACATAATAAAAACAATATATAGTAAACCAACAGCCAACATCAAACTGAAGGGAGAGAAGCTTAAGGCAATTCCTCTAAAAGCAGGAACACAAGGCTGACAACTCTCTCCATATCTCTTCAATATTGTACTTGAAGTTCTAGCTAAAGCATTAAGACAACAAAAGGAGATCAAGGGGATACAAACTGGAAAGGAAGAAGTCAAACTGTCACTATTTGCAGATGATATGATAGTTTACATAAGTGATCCAAAAAACTCTACCAGGGATCTCCTACAGCTGATAAACACCTTCAGCAAATTATTAGGATATAAGATTAACTCAAAAAAAAATCAGTAGCCCTACTATATACAGATGATAAAGTTGCTTTGAAAGAAATCAGAGAAACAACACCCTTTACAATAGCCACAAACAACATAAAGTATCTTAGAGTAACACTCACCCGCCAATCAAGTGAAAGATATATTTAGCAAGAACTTTGTGTCTTTAAAGAAAGAAATTAAAAAAGATACCATGATGGGAGATGTCATTCTGTAAATATGTTTCTCGTATTAGTTAATGAATAAAACACTGTTGGCCAATAGAAAAGCAAGATAGAAGAGACTAGGAGACAAGGAGGATTGAGGGAGAGGTAGGAGGAGATTCAACATGTAAGTCCAAAAGAACAGAGGTTCCGATCCTCTCTCTGGTAAGGTAAGACCACGTGGAAATGCTTACATTAATAGAAATGGGTTAATATTTAAGACAGAGCTAGCCAATAAGAAATGTTAGCAACAGACCAAAAGCTTTATATCTAATACAGCGTCTCTTTGTGTTATTTGGCGTGGATGTGGGCCCAAGCTGGAGGGAAAACAGTTTATAACAATACCAGAAAATAAAAGATCTCTCATGCTCTTGGATAGGTAGGATAAACATAGTAAAAAATGGCAATCTTGCCAAAAGCAATCTACAGATTCAATGCAATTCCCACCAGAATCCCAGCACAATTTTTCACTGACCTTGAAAGGATAATATTCAACTTTAGATGGAAAAACAAAAGACCCAGGATAGCCAAAACAACCCTGTACAATAAAGGAACTTCAGGAGGCATCACCAACCCCAATTTCAAGCTCTGCTATAGAGCTATAGTCCTGAAAACAGCTTGGCATTGGCACAAAAATAGACAAGTAGACCAATGGAATCGAATTGAAAATCCTGATATTAATCCACATACCTATGAACACCTGATTTTTGACAAAACAGCTAAAAGTATACAATGGAAGGAGGAAAGCATCTTCAACAAATGGTACTGGCACAACTGGATGATGGTGTGTAGAAGACTGCAGATAGACCCATGTCTGTCGCCATGCACAAAACTTTAGTCCAAATGGATCAAAGACCTCAACATAAATTCAGCCACACTGAACCTCTTAGAAGAGAAAATGGGAGGTACCCTGGAACAAATTGGTACAGGAAACTGCTTCCTGAACATAACACCAGTAGCACAGACAATGAGATCAATGATTAATAAGTGGGACCTCCTTAAACTGAGAAGCTTCTGTAAGACAAAGGACACAGTGGACAAGACCAGCCAGAGCTTTTAACCCTTCAGCCATCTTTCCAGCCCTTACTACTAGCTTTTAAAAATTACTCAAATCTTTATTAGTCTGCATGTATGTTTTGCCTCCGTATCTGTGTACCAATGCATGCAGTGCCCCTGGAAGCCAGAAGAGGGTATTGTAACCCTTGGGCCTGCAACTGTAAATAGTTGTGAACTGTCATGTGGGTACTAGGTCAAACTTCAGTCCTGTGGGAGAGCTGCCAGTGCTTCCAACTGCTGAGTCATTGGTACAGTATCCATTTTTCACGTTCTGACGAATTTCTTTCTTTTTCTTATAAATATGCATGTATGTATGTATGTATGTATGTATGTATGTATATATTATTATTATTATTATTATTATTATTATAAATCATCTTATTTTACATATCAATCCCAGTTCCTTCTTCCAACTTCCCATGGGCCCCACTAATCCCCCCATCCCATCCCCCATCCATTTCTCAGGGAGGGTGAGGCCTTCCATGAGGGATCATCAAAATCTGTGAAGTTATTTGGGGCAGGTCCTAGGCCTTCCCCTGTGTATCTAAGCTGAAAGAGTATCCCTCCATAGGGAATGGGCTCCCGAAGTCCGTTCATGCACTATGGCTACATCATGGTTCCACTGCCATAGGCCCCATAGACTGTCCAGACCTCCTTGCTGACACCCACACTCAGGGGTCTGGTTTGGTCCTATGCTGGTTCCCCAGCTTTCAGGCTGGGGTCCACGAGTTCGGCTTGCACAGCTGTTTCTGTGGGTTTTCCCAGCATGGTCTTGACCCCACTGTTGTCACTCCTCCCTCTCTGAAACTGGATTCCAAGAGTTTGCCTCAGTGCTTAGCTATGGATCTCTGCTTCTTTTTTCATCAGGTACTGAATGAAGGCTCTGGGATGGCACTTAAGGTAGTCATCATTTCTGAGGAATTTCTACACTGAGTTGTCATAGTGGATGTACCAGTTTACATTTTGCACCTCTGCAAATACTGTATTTGTCTTCTTCTCCTCCTCCTTTTCCTCCTCGTCCTCCACCTTCTCCTTCTCTTTTTACTTATCTTCATCATTCTCACTGGGGTAAGATGAAATCTCATGGTTTTATTTTAAATTTAAATTTAGCTGATGGCTAAGGATGTTGAACATTAAAAAAATATTTCTTAGCGATTTTTATTTCTTTTGTTTCTCTCTGTTTAATCCCAAGATCCAGTTTTTTTTATTTATTTTTATTTTATTGATTTTATTGGTGTTTTGTTTATATATTTGTCTGATTGAGGGTGTTGGATCCTGTAGTTACAGACAATTGTGAGTAAACACGTGAGTTTGGGAATTGAACCCAGGTCTTGTGGGGGAAGATGCTCCACTTTTTAATTGAGTTGTTTGTTTTCTTGGTGTTTAATTTTTTTTTTCTTTCTGTCCTTCCTTTCTTTCTTTCTTTCTTCCTCCTTCCCTCCCTCCCTCCCTCCCTCCCTCCCTCCCTCCCTCCCTCCCTCCCTCCCTCCCTCCCTCCCTCCTTCCCTCTTTCTTTCTTTCTTTCTTTCTTTCTTTCTTTCTTTCTTTCTTTCTTTCTTTCTTTCTTTCTTTCTTCTTTCGAGTTCATTGTATGTTCTAGATACCAGCCCTCTGTCAGATGTACAGCCAGCAAAGATTTTTCCCCATTCTGTAGGCTGGAATGACGGTGTCTTTTGCTGTACAGAAGGCTTAGTTTCCTGAGATACTATTTGGCAATTGTTGGTCTTATGCCTGCACTACCAGATCCTGTTCAAGAATCCTTTCCTGTGTCTCTAAGTTCAAGTGTGTTTCTCTATTGGATTCAGGGTATCGGGTCTCATGTCGAGGTCCAGCAGCATTTACTGAAGATATTGTCTTTTCTCCAATGTGTGTTTTGTTCTCTTTGTCAAAACTCTGGGGGCTCTATCAGTGTGTGCTTGTGTCTGGGTCCTCATTTATAGTCTACTGATCAGTGTGTCTATTTTTACACCATGCTGTTTTTATTGTTATAACTCTCTATTCCAAGTATGATGATGATGTATAGCAGTGTTTTTATTGTTGAATATTGTTTGGGTTTCTCTGGGTTTTTTAATGTTTCCATTTTGAGATTATTATTTTTTGTAGGCCATATGTATCCAGAAATTAATCCATTAGTGTAATGGAGTTCTAAGTTTAAAAATATGACTGAAGGAGTCACAGGGACATTTTGTTTATTCATTATTATGTCCATACATAATGGTGTATGTGTGTGTGCATGCATGCAGGGTCTCATTGCTGTAGGTGTGGAGGTTGGGGACAATTTTCTTGAGTTCTGGATCTCCCTGCTTTCCGATCTGCTGCCAAGTGAGCACTTGTCATCACATGCTCCTGCTGCATGGGTGGAACGTCCTGTCCTTCATGCTAGAATGGACTGAAAGGTCCAAAGTGTGACAAAAATAAATCTCTTCTCAAAGTTAACTGATACCAAAGTAACATAACTAACTCCTTCTCTCTCTCTGCCCCTCCCTCCACAAGTAGACACTAAAAATTTAGGGAAACACCTAAACCATACCTATCTAAAATAATAATGTTTTAGGCCCCGAGGACACAAAGCAATGGGCATCTTCACACCCAGCGAGTGTGAGATGATCATTTTGAACGGAATTCAGCATTATCTTTTCTTTTCCTGTTTGCCTTTTTAAAAAAATGTGTTTCTGAGTGTGGGGATCGGGTCTAAGGTCTTTGACATGCTAGACAAGTGCTACACTGTGAGCTCTAGTTCCAACACCTTTCTCTCCCCCTTTTCTTGGCTTTTTATTTCTAGACATGGTCTCACTAAGTTTATCAGATGGCTTGGAGTTTGCTGCCACTCTGGTAGGTCTTAACTAGTAATCTTTTGCCTCAGAATTCTGAGTAGTTGCGATTATGGGCCTCTGCCACCTAATTTGGCTTTTTTTTGTGGGCACTGGATCCAGGGCTTTGTACACACTAGGTTAGCTCTCTACCATTGAGCTGACCTCTAGCCCTAAAGTTTCTCTAAAAGTTCAACAAATTTTCCACATGACTCAGTGATTCTGCTCTAGATCTGAATTGCAAAATTTGAAAGCTTGTTATCTTATGAAGTTTTGTGTGTAAATAAAGCTTTATTAAAAGTAGCCAAACTTATTAACATGTGTTCAGGCAAAACATTCATACACAGAAAATAAATAAGTCTTAAAAAGGAGCCAGATCTGGGGGGCTAGAGTTAACTTGCTGTACAAGCATGAGTACCTGGGCTCAAATCCCTTGCACACATACAAAAACCAGACATAAGCCAGGCATGGTGGTGTGCATCTGTAAACTCAAGCTGAGAAGTGGGGGCAGGTAGGTCCTGGGTGCTAACTTGATAGTCAGTTTAGGTAAATCTGTGAAAATCAGGTTCAGTCAGAGATCCTGTCTTAAAAAATAAATGGGGAAATAATTCAGAAAACTATCCTAACACTAGTGTTTGGTCTTAACTCACATTAGTAAGAGCTAGCACACCTGCTCATCCATGCATGGTGGGTTAGACATACATGGGGGAGTTAGTCATACCTGGGCGGTTAGTCAAGCAAGAGAGGCATTGGGGAAATAGAGAATATTTAGGGACAACAGTTGGTGACACAATTACCCACATGGATACCCTGGCAAGGAGGTGGTCTTGTGGTCCTGAGGTTGCAGGGGCCTGTGAAGGGCAGGAGGATAACTCCCTGCATGAGCTACCTATCTCCACAGAGCTAGTGGGTTACGGCCTCTGCTCCTTGACATGTCTGGATCTAATGTTTCTCACCACAATCTCACATCCAGGGAGAATTTCATAGATGACCTTTTTAGGAGATGTGCAATGGTCATGTAAGTGTGGCCCTTAGTGTGTCTGCAGACCAAATGACACTGTAGTAATGGTAGAAGACAGACACAAGAAAGCTGCCTGGACCCTATTCACCTATCTGCAGGGTGATTCAGGGAGCAGTATCCAGTCTTTCATGTCACAAAAATGAATCTAATTTCCACTTTGAGCAGAAATAGAAGAGGATATAATTTCCTATTTATTCATTTGGATTCTCTTTTCTTTTCTCTTTGGCTGTAGAGTGCATTTTGCCTGACTTCTCCTTTTAAAATGCTTATCTATTTTTTATCCTGACCATAGTTTCCCTTCCCTCCTTTCCTCCCAGCCCCTTCCCCCATCTCCTCTCTGCCTTCCTCATCCACTGTTCCTGTTTCTATTCAGGAAATGTGAGCAGACTGACCTGGGGCTGTGTATCCCCTCCCCCCCAGCCTAGAGTCCTTGGTGAAAGGATTGCAGCTACAGGGTTGTTTACACTGAAAATGGAGGGTAGATTGTTTTAAATGTCAAAGATAGATGAAATACTATCTTCAGGGTCAATAGCCAAGGCCTGGGGCCTTCATGCTTTCCATAATTAATGTTCATGATGGCCTAACCTGGGAGCTCTAAGTTCTACATTCTTTGGGTTTGCTTCCTGCCTCCATTACCATGTGCAAACTCAGTCTCCACAGTTATGTCATAAGGGGTGATGTCTTAGGGTTACTGTTGCTGTGATCAAACGCCATGATCAAAGCAACTTGGGGAGGAAAGGGTTTATTTCACTTTTACATCCACATCACTGTTCATCATCTAAAGGAGGTCAGGACAGGAATTCTAACAGGGCAGAATCCTGGAGGCAGGAGCTGATGCAGAGGCCATGGAGAAGAGATGTTTACTAGCTTGCGCTACATGACTTGCTCAACCTGCTTTCTTATAGAATCCAGGATTACCAGTCCAGGGATGGCCCCACCCACAATGGGCTGTGCCTTCCCTGATAAATCACTTCAGAAAATGCCTTATAGCCCCAGGCAGGGTATTCTGGAGGCATGATCTTAGTTGAGATTCCCTCCTCTCAGATGACTCCTCGCATATGTGAAGTCAGCACAGAAGAGTGTGTTGAGGTGAGCCCAGCCACAAGGGCAAAATCCTGGGGAATGGAATTGGTGGAATTGGTGCTATGACTTATTTTTCTTTAATTTTTTAAAAAATTTAACTTCTTTATTGGTTATTTGGGAATTTCACATCACACACTCCAATTATGCTTACTTCCTGGTCCCCCCCATATTCTCCCCTCAACCCAGTAGCACCTCAGAAAAGAATACAAAACCAAGTAAGCAAGTAAGCAAGCAAGCTAATGAAAACAAGAACAAACAAACAACCCCCCAAAAACCAACACCCCCCAAACAACCACAAAAAACACCCAACAACAACCAAAAACCTCTTTGCTTCTCCTTCTTTCCTGCCTCTCCAGCACCTCCTCGCTCATCCTGGTAACACTGGGGGCCTTGGTGTGTCATACAGTATACCCTTTTGTCCTATCAGCTTTACTAGCAAATGTTCATTGCAATTAGTCACTGGTCTGGTTCAAG
The DNA here is from genome assembly GCA_030556225.1 of Cricetiscus sungorus. Lineage (NCBI taxonomy): Eukaryota > Metazoa > Chordata > Mammalia > Rodentia > Cricetidae > Cricetiscus > Cricetiscus sungorus. The sequence goes on along the minus strand of JANBXA010000729.1, from coordinate 42,481,831 downwards.
GCCTTTAGTTTCTGGTACACCATCATCAGCAGATCCTCACCAGAACTCCTCTGGAATATCCTGTGGCCACCCCGACTCTTGGAGATCCGTGGGTATTGTTCCACAGGACCAGTCCCTTCACAAACTCCAGTAGGTCCTAGATGGGGTAGATGCTTGGGTGGGCCATTCCTAAGCCTGGCAGTGGGCCTGAGTGGTAGCTGGGCTGATCAGTCTGGTCCACTAGGGCTTCCTACGTCAGGCAAGGAGGCAAAATCTGTTCTTCTACACTCTCTGTCCATCCTTGCCTGTGGTGAGGGGTGAGATCATCTCTCCCAAATGCAGGGGCCAGCTCTTCCACAAGGTCAGGGTCAGCAAAGGGTGAGGCAGACTCGATTCAGCATGGCCCTTTGATTTCATCTCACATGGTTCCTAAGGCCCCCTGATGTGACACAGGTCACAGACATCAACACAGACCCCACTGCGGCTGGACCAGGGACTCAGCTGTGATCCTCGATAGCAGCTTGGCCTGGTCAAAATCCTGGTTCTGGGTGGAAACACTGGCCATGCAGGTAGGGATGGTTCTGGTGGCTGCATGGCCACCAGACACTACCCTGTGGCCCCAACTCAGGCCTTCTGTGTGACCTTAGTAGCAATACAGGACCTAGATTTCAGCAAAGAATCCAGCTGTGGCAGGACCACAAGACCAGACATTGTCCTCAGCAGCAGCAGGTCTGGATGCCCCAGGTGACAGTGCAGGCCACTCAGATCAGCACAGGCCCCAGCAGCAGTATGGCCCTCAGACACAGATTCCTGATCTCAGGTGTCTGCACAGTCTTCAGTGTTAACAGCAGCCCCAGACATCAGTACAGACCCTGGTTGCAGTAGGGCAAACAGACCCAGACATGACCCTCAGCAGTGTCTTGGGCTCAAATGACACCATAGCCCCGGGTGGCAGTACAGGCCATCCAGGTGTGTATGGCCCCTGGTGTGGCATTGCCCCCAGACTCCAACCGTGCTGTAGGCTCTGGCCTAGAACCTGTGCCTCTGTGTGACCTAGTGGATCCAACTAGTGGGATTTCACAGATCCCAGCTGCTGCTGCGTCATGGATCCAGACATGGCCCCAGGTAGCAGCTAGGCCTTGTCCATATCCTAGCTCCAGGTGGTAGCCTAGGCCACTCAGATCAGGATGGCTCTTGCAGCAGCTTGGCCCCCTGGATGCCTACAAGGCCACAGGTTTCAGCCCAGACCCCAGACTTCTTATGGTCTTTGTGAGAATAGGGGCCATGGACATCAACACAGACCTCTAGGCTACAGTAGGACCATGAACCCAGACATGGTCCTCGGCAGCAGCCTAGTTTGGTTGTCAGGTGGTGTTCGAAAACCACCCAGATTGGCATGGCTCCAGCAGCAGCTTGGCCCTTTGGATGCAAACCTGGCCCTAGTAGACAGCCAAGACCACTGGAATCAGCATGGCCCTTGATGGCAACAGGAATTGTGGACATCAACACAGATCCTGGTTGCTGTGGGACCGGGACCAAGACATGGCCCTTGGCAGCAGCCAGCCCTGACATCATCATCATTGCCCCAGGTATCAATCAGACCTTCTCCATCAGCCTACTCCTCTCCACCTTCACCATGGCCCCAGGTGGCATGCAGACCTCCAACACCAGCCCACTCCTTACTGTCTTCATTTCTTTTCTGCCTCTTTGCATAGTGCACGAACCACATGAACCATTCCCCTTCATTTTCTCTCCCATTTCTCCATCACATTTGCTTATCATAATGAGGCTCATAGGTAGACCGAAGGATGTCTTCCTGCCAGTAAGGGCTTGGATGCCAGGTGGCTAATCCCCATTTGAGTGGAACTTGATAAGGTGTGGGTGAGGGTTGCATTGGGTGTATTCCCACTAGCCCTGTGTTATGACTTATTATTAGTTAGTACTGGTCCTGTCAAGTTCCATGTGCTAGCAGCTTTATCTGCATTGTGGAAACAGTGAGAAGTGATGGAATCTCCATGAGGTGGGCCTGATGGTATATAATTAGGTCCTGGATTCACTGCGCGCTTATATGGATTAGTGCAGTTTCAATAAGCTCCCGGGGTCCCACTGTTAAATAGTGTGAACAGCTCACATGTGCCTCTTTTTGGCCATTTCCCTTTCTGCATTTTGCTTTGTTGCGAGGCAGTCCAATGTGTTCTCATCAGTGTAATATTAGGTGAAGACATCCAATCTTAGAGTTTTCTGTCTTAAAACTGAGTTTAGAGAAAGTCTTTCTTTTTAAAAAGTATTTTATTTTATTTTTTTTACATTTATTCGTGTGTGTGTGTGTGTGTGTGTGTGTGTGTGTGTGTGTGTGTGTACACCATAGAACCACAGAACATATGTGAAGAACAGAGGACAATGTGGGAAGTCAGTTCTCTCCTATTGTTTGGGTCCTGGGAATCAAATTCATGTTGTTATGCTTGATGGCTCATACCCTTAACCTCTGAGCCATCTTCTTAGCTCAGAAACTCTTCTTGAATGTTACTGGTTCAGATCTTCTGTTATAACAATAGAGAATGAGCTAATATGAGGCTTGTATTAATTGGGCCTGTAGGAACTTGTTTTTAGGAATAGAACCTGTAGGAATATTTTTGTATGAATGGAGCCTATGGGAACTTGTTTTCTGGCTTAGGGTTGGAAGGTAAAGTACTACCCACAATTCAGAGAGTAATTCTTAGTTTGATATCAAATTGGTGTCACCACCACCAGAACTTTCAGCTTCCAGATAGCAATGAATTTCTGTTGTGTTGACGCCACCCCAGTGAGATTGCTCCACAATGAACTCTTGGGGCTTTTACTATGTGCTTTTAAAATTTGTTCCTATATATTAGAGGACAAGATCTTGCTGAGATGTGAAAAAGGAATTCAGTCACCCAGATTGGTGAAATCCTCCCCAAGGTACAACACTAGTGGCCTGAGACGTGAGAGGAGAGGAAAGGATGTGGATAGAGGTAAGGTAAGAGAGGGAGGGAGGGGCACTTGCCTACTGTAGCATGGAAGAAGGTATTGTCTATGGGATTCATCCATCAATTGCCTCCTGTATGCTTGCTGTGTGTAATGGAAGTGACCCATATTAGTCTTAGTAGGGAACATATGTCATTCACAATTGTTGGGTGTGTGAACCTGATGACTACATAAAAGTGTGGATCCCTTCTATCTCTTCTTAAGGTGTTTGGAAACCTCAGAATAAACCCACTTGAACTCAGGACAAACTGCAACTTGACTCAAAGTGCTACAATTCTACATTCCTGCCCTCAACCTCTTTTAGCTCCCGGATCTTCTGAGGCAGAGTCCTGGTCCAGAACTGCAGCCTTCTGGCCTTCAGGGCCCGGCCCACAGAAGGCTGGATGTCCAGCTTCAGGTACTGTTCATCATGGTCAAACATGGGCCAGGTGGGCAGGCCTTTACTGTTTGGGTTTCTGTGGACAAATCCTCCCAGTAGGGAGAGCAAAGGTTACTTTAGGCTCTGAGGAACTTGAACCACAGCCTCTGATTTGGGTCCAGGTCTAAGCAGTTATGGAATTATGAGAATTTAGAGATAGGTATATTGATGTAGGAAAACAAGATCTTACTATATTGTCTGGTCCATGAGGAACAAAGATACCTGGCCTGATTCTCTCCCTCCTTTCAGAGACATGCTCTAAAGAATAGTACCACAACACTATGACTCTGCATCTATGTCACCGGGTGATGATCAGCAAACAGCACCTACAATTTTGTCTAAGTGGATCCTGAGGTGGGGATGAGGCTATCATGTTATGAAAGACCCATGACTGCTAATAAAACCACTGACCACTAACAACCTTAGAGGTTAAAGGAGGGGCGTGTTCTCACCCATTTCGTGCAAAGTTGGCCCAGTACTTCATCATCATCCTGCTCAGCAACTCCTCTTCCTCAGTGAGGTCAACTGCAGAGAGGAGGCATGTAAGGGTCTGGACTCCTGCTTTTGATGAAGCTGCTCACTCATGCTCTACACTCACCATCTCAGCTGTAGTCTACTCTTGGGCCTAGTCCCTTCCCTTCTTTTCCTGCCACCCACAATCCACTTCCTGCACCTGCATGTTCTGTCTTACTTAACCCAGACTCCGATTTCTACTCCCTTGGGCTCATTCATGCTCCAGAATGTCCTCCTTCCTTTTGATCAAAGGAAGTTGGGGGATAATCACGCCTTTAGAATACCCCTCTCATAGTAGGAGTTGTAGTGTTTGCCTCTAATGTCAGCACTTAGAATACTGGGACAGGAATACTGTCATGAATTATGAGCTACACAGGGAGACCTTGCCTCAAAAAAGTCAAAGCAAGCAAATAAACAAGTAGTATAAACCGACCCATTCAATCACATTGCCTGATTCCATGGCCCTTGCAGGTAGGGACAGCTGGAGGAAACAGGCTGGAATGGGAAGGGGTTGGGTTTCTAATCTCACATCAGCCTTTTGAGATACATCATGGTACACAAGCTATGCTGTGTTTACTCTGAACCTCAGTTTCCCCATCTGAATATGCCTGAGGGGCCTGAAGCCTGGGGGAATAAAAAAAGACTCACCTTGGGTGTCTCCCCAAAATGATCTGAAGATGAAGAGAACCTCATCACCATGGTCAGCCTTCACATTGGGTGGCTTGGAGTCCTTGAAGAAGTTGGGCCGATGCTGGAACTCATAGAAGTATACAGGGGCATGGGAACCTGGAGGCAAAGACAGGCTGCTTCAGGATGTCCTTCCTCAACTGTGAAGACAAGGTAGCTAGCTGGATTGAGGGACAAAACTGGATAGAGTTTGGATAGTGTATGCAACACCATGCTTGAGCAGGGACAGAGGGAGAGACTTGGTTAAATCATGGTCTTGGAAATCTTTGCTATACAATGCTTTAATATTGTTGCCAGTTAGCTTCCTCGTAAGTAAAATTTGGAAGATTCCCATATATTAGACAAGTCCCAAGATTTTACTTAGATGAGGAACATTAAGTGTCAGTTATTAGACATGGGTGGGGATCAACTGTGCACCACAGCTTTGAGCTGCTTCTAGGCATCAGGCCTCAGTTCCAGATGCACTCACGCTGAAAATGTGCTACTTGCAGTGCAGGGATCATAAAGATGAAGTCTTCCATCATCTCCTTGAACTGTTCTTGGAGAAGCTGAGGGTCCTCATTGTTCCCCATGTACTCCTCCATCAGCAGGTCACTAAATTCAGGAGGCCACATCTAGCCCAGAGGGATAAGGAAGAGTCATGTTAGACAGGCCCTGGGGCAGTGAGGCCGTAACCTCAGAATGGAGAGTAGGGCCCAACATCAGGCAGGTGAAATCAAGAAAGGTCCAGTTCTGGGGACACTCAAATCACCAGTGCCATCATGGTTCAGTTTGTTTCTGCAGTTTGCTGCATGAGTACAATACAATGGAAGTACCCTTTGCTTTACTTACAGTACCCCAGAAGCCTCACCATTTGTGCTGCCCTTCTCTGCAGGATAGCTTGCACGGTCTGTCTGTCTATTTTCTTTTGGGAGTCAGTGGTGCTCATGCTCTAAGTGGTAAGAGGAGAGTCTGGGTTGTGGTCAAGATCACATGGAGCTATAGGGTGGGTTGGTGATATTTATGATTTATTAAAGCTTGCTTGAAGATCAGAGAAGCAAAGCAGTAGAAGCCAAGTCAGTAGATCTTACCTCTACCAAGGTGAAATGGCAATCCCATCTCCATGAATCTTCAGAGGCAAAACATCTTAGTTCCTATCTCCTCCTGCCTAATATTCCTTTCTTTGCCCAATGATATCACTCATGTCTCTACCTTCCTAGTGCTGGGGTTAAAGGTGTGTGATTCCAAGTTCTGGGGCAAAATGCATGAGCTCTGTTACTCTTCACTCTTGTGTAGGCCAGGGTGGCCTTGAACTCAGACAGATCCCTCCGTCTCCTGAATCCTAGGATTAAAGGTGTGTGCCACCACTGCCTGTCTTTATGGCTTACTAGTATGGCTGCTGGTATTAAAGGTATATATCACTGTTGCCTGGCTCTATGGCTTGTGGCTAGCTATGCTTTCTGTACCCTCAGGCAAGTTTTAATAAACCATTAACAATATATCAATACAGGGTAGGATTACCAGAGACCAAGTGCCGTAGACCTGGGCCTTACCGAGGGGATAATCCAGCCATACTCATCATTATTGACACCAATAATGCTGGGAACAAATTGGAAGTCAGCAGAGGCCAGCAACTCCTTGGGATGCTTGGGCAGGAAGATACCATCCACAATGCCAGGAATGATCTTGAAGGCCTGAAGGGACATTGGCTGTTAAGGAGGAAGGTCAGGTCCTTGACAATTCTGATGTTAGGGTATAGTTGCCTACTCCTGTCTGTCTCTTCCAGGATTGGCACATTTGGTGTATGAGATCCTACAGCTGGTTTACCATATTCTGCTGTTCAGATCTCTTCCTGGGTGCTAGGTTATGAAGGAAGGAGTGAAGTCAGTGTCCAAGTAGTTGAAGGCTACCTAGGATAAGCTACCTTATTCCCTGTTGCCCCTCCATCCTGCCATTCATTCCAACCTTGTTTATAGCCATAATCTCCTCTTCACTCTTGTTTCGTAGACAGCTCACCATGGCTTCTGAGTCCACTTGCTCACATCCAGACAGGTTGGCAACCATCTATAAAGGCATCAGGCATGGGATGGCCCAGAATTCCAGGCAGGGAAAGATTTTTCCAAGGTCCTACATGAGTTCAGGTGTCCCTCAACTCGCATAAGGTACATAGTTAGGTAGATTAAAGCAGGTGCGAAATTATTACTGTTTACTTAATGTTTAGATATGACAGCCAGAGGAGCTATCACACCAAGAACATGCTTTGCTTATGACATCAGGAATCCCCAGCATTGCTTTATGGTGTACAAAGCCAGTGTATGACAGAAGAGAGTAGAATTAAACTTTTAGCTCTCCATAAATTCATGTTCAGGAGGCAGCTGCCTGGGTCCCTTCCAAATTGGTCAGACAGAGAACAGGGGATTCTGAGGGTGAAAGCTGAGGCGGTAGCTCAGGGTTAGGGTAGTTGGGGGCACTCACTCTGTATACTACTTCATTGGATTTTGAGATGAGGCTTGGTATCAGGGCCACTCCACTCTCCATGATGGCTCTGTGGAAGAGTCCTTGGGACATGGGGGACACTACATGGGAGGACACACTAGTGCCTCCTGCAGACTCGCCAAAAATGGTGACCTGGTCAGGGTTGCCTCCAAAGTAAGCAATATTCTGCTGGACCCAGTGTAGAGCAGCTACTTGGTCCAGGTAGCCCCAGTTGCCTCTGGCATGCTGGTCTCCCGTGCTGAAAAGTGGAAGGGACAGGAATCACAGGGCTGTGTTTATTTTTCTCTGTCCCCATTGCTCAGTCTAGCCCAGCCCAGCCCCAGATTCACCTGAAGAAGCCTAGGATACCCAGGCGGTACTGGATAGTGACCACTACCACATCCTCAATGGCTGCCAGCATGGATCCATCATACAAGGAAGCCATGCCTATAACCAGTGCACCACCATGGATCCACACCATCACCTGGAGAAGTCAAGATAGGTGACATGGTTCTTCCATATAGCTCTGCTGGGCCTCCCATCAGAGCTACTACAACTTCTTCTTTGAGCAACTGTCCACATAGACAATGGGACATACTGGCATTGGTATGGATGAGGGATTCAAGTACAGTCATGGGCACAAGCCTTCCTCTCTGGAGTCCACTCCAGCGTCAAAACCTGACTGCAATATTCACAGAAAGTTTTATGGGGGAATAATAAGGATATTTCCTTTATTATGTTCCATGAAATTAATCAAAAGTATTTCTTTTTAAAAAATTGTCCTTATTTTTTTGTTTAAGTGGTGTTTTTCCTGCATATATTCAGTAGGAGGGTGTCCGAAGCCCTGGAAGAGGAGTTACAGACAGGTGTGAGCTGCCATGTAGGTACTGGCAATTGAACCTGGGTCCTCAGGAAGAACAGCCAGCTCTTAACCACTGAGACTTCTCTCCAGTTCCCAGAAGTGTTCTTAAGTTTCATCAATTCAATAAAAATTTATGGCTATGTCTTTGGTGAGTTCAATGTGCTGGATGTGCATTCAATATCTAGACACGAGTTGGTAGTTGGATAGATTGTAGGAAGAGAGTTCTCAACAGAGTTTACTGCAGCATGGCCCAGGTGATTGAATCTTTCTCTATAATAAGTGTACTCTTACCCCCAAATGAGCATGACTTGACACTTACAGGTAGGTTGGAACCTTCATGGGCATGATCTGGTGTATAGATGTTAAGGTACAGGCAGTCCTCAGACATGGGGATGGGAGGCAAGGTCAGCTTCAACAGCTTATGAACCTGCATGTTCATTGCAGTGATGTCCTGCAGACACCTGGTGACCCACAATGGCAGACAGTCAGTCCCAGGGACATAAAGTACCCAGAAACAGATCCTCAGGGAAAAATGCTTCCAAATATCCCTATGCACTTCCTTCCTGATGTCTTGCTTATACACATCATTCTCTAAGGTCCTGCCCATCCAGGCCAGACTATGGGCTCTGGAGAAGCTGAGATGGAGCCTAGATTTCCAGTGAGGTCTCAAGGTTGCTGTGAGGCTTGGATCCTACTCCTCCTGAGGGTAGGAAGTCATGACCTTTAGGAATCCTTTTGACAACCTTTGACTGAAGGAATTGACATTTACTATTTATCCCTCTAGCCAACCAGTTCTGAAACAGGACAGCTGTGTCACACTGGAGTTCATGAATGAGTGGAGGCTAGTTTTCCATAGGGTAGTGGGGACCTTCCTCTTTCTAAGTCCAGACTGATGGAATCCTCATCTCTTCCATAATCTCCAGTTAGAACATATTGTGACATCTTGAATACCAACTTGATGTGATTTACAATCACCATGGAAACACACCTCTAGGCTTGTTGTGAGGGTGTTTCTAGATTAGGTTATTTGAGATAGGAAGACATGGCCTAAAAGTGGACTGTGCTGCTCTGTTGCCTGGTGCCTTGAACTAAATGGAAAACAGTAAGTTGAGCATCAGCAACCATTTCTCTCTCTCTGCTCCCTCACTATTTGTGCAATGTGATGTGACAAGTCACCCATGACTTTGCCTCCATATCAGCATTCCCCTTGAATTAAATTCCAAAGTAAACTCTTCCTTGTTGAGTTGCTTTTTTTGTGTATTTTTCCCCCCCGCAATAAGAAAAGTACCTTACATACATACATACTTATTTCTTGCCCAGTGACATCTAACCCAGTATCGCACAGAGACAGTGGAAGGTTTGATTAGCAAGGAGCTACCATTGTCCTCTCCAAGGACCTAGTTTCTGATGCTGTTAGTTGGGAACTTCCAGGTTCTGGGAGTCAACCTAACCCTCTCCCAGAGACCCTTCCTTGGATGTTAGGGAAAAGTAGAAATAGTCTGATCAATGTCTTCCAGATGACAAGCCCTGAACTAAGAGGTTGGCAGAGTCATCTCACCCATTTACTATTAGCCAGTATTTCTGAAAACACTCTTGGGAATCCCCCTGAATAGTGGAAAAATGCTGTGAGCTTGAGATGAGGAACCACTGCTATCTGGCCCAGGGTTCAGAGTCCTCATCAATCACAGGGCCTTAGGAGAACTTACATGGCTGGATAGGAGGTCCCATTCCTCACACCACTCCACGGGTCAGGTGGCTCAGGGGGTACAAAGCGCAGTGGTCCTACAGGTGGCTTAGCAAAGGGAATTCCCAGGAAAGTGTGGACACCCACTTCTAGGCCCTTCATGTGGACAAGGCTGCCTTGTATCTGGCCTGTGTGTGTGGTCCTGATGGGTCTTCCTGAGTCCTGGCCTGTGGATGGAGAAGTAACATCATGGTTGGGCCTACATAATCAGCTACCACCACAATAAGATTTTCTTCCCCGACTTCCTTGTCACCCCCCCAGTGTAGCCTTTTCCAAGAACCAAGGACAGCAAACATTACTTTAATACACTTCCTGTTTGTCACAGTGGCCTCATGTCACCATTCTTCATGACTCTTGAGTATTGAGTGCCAAGACTTTTGGTTACATTGGGAGAATTCTGATTAATGAAAAACCACTGAAGTGAACCCTGATGTGGGTAGTTTTGATATTTTAACTGTATCTCAAAGGTTGTGATACAATGGTGACCTGCTTTCAAGATACAGTGTTGCAATAGTAGTTCAACAGTTCTGTGAATATCCAACTATTACTGTCTGATTGGATTTAAGGCCCAGTCCATCAGATGGAACCCATGTCAGAAACTGTTTGGGTGGCCTAGAACCTGAGACTAGATAGCCTATGTACCTAGTGGAAAACCAAATTCTATTCTTCAGGAAATAGCAATACAATGATTCCTAACTGCATTCAACTGTACATATCATTAGAGAAGCTTCCTTCTGTAGTATGGGAACAAATGAAGGGGACCACAACTGTACAGTGTGCAGAGAGAGAGAGACCTTGGAGCACTCAGTCCTAAATGGTAGGTCTCCATCAAATATCTCTCCTCATGGCTCAGGAAACTCTGAAGGAGAGAAAGCAATAAGATATTAAGTCCAATGGGGATGAAAGACACTAAAGAAATAAGGCCTTCTAACCCTCTAACATGGGTCTCAGGTACAAGGCCTGGGCAGTCTAAGGGACCTCTGACAGTGGAACCAGGAAGTATCCCTGGTGCACAAAGGACTTTGGGAGCACATTCCCCATGGAGGGATACTCCCTTAACCTAGAGGTAGGAGGGAAGTCTAGTCCCTACTCCAAATGACTTGACAGATTTAGATGACCCCTCCTGGAAGGCATCACCCTACATGTGGAATTGGGGGGGATGGAATGAGAGGGTGTTCTGGGGCACGTTGGAGGATGGAAGAGAGGGAAGGAGGGAGAAAAAGGGAATTGGAATCAATATGTAAAATAAGAATAAAAAAATAAGGCCTTCTAGACACAACAGGACTGACACACATATGAACTCACAAAGACTGTGGTACCAGGCACAGGGTCTTCACAGGTTTAAGCCAGATGGGGGCAAGTGAACACAAGCCCATATCTCTAACCCAGAAACTATCTCCAATTAATAATCACTCACAAAGGAAAAACTATCCTTCTCCAATGGAGCCCTATTGGGCATACAAACCACACTTCAGTGCAGGCTCCCTGCCTGGCAGTAGATAGATGTCCAACACAAAATGAATGCAATGGAATTTTTGTAGTAGTTTTCCCTCTCATAATGCTTTCTGTCTCTCTCTGTTTCAACCTTAAGGGTCTTTTGCTCATATATTACAGTTTTCATCTTTGTGATTTTATGGGATTTCAGTGTGTTTCAATATGTGTGTTTTTGTGTTATATGTGTTAGGTGTTTTATTTGGCTCTCATTTTTCCTGTTAGTTTGTTTTGTTCTGTTCATGTTTGTTTTAACAACAACAACAACAACAACAACAACAACAAAATCATCATTATTATTAGATGCATGTTTGTTTTCTAATGAGAGAGAAAGAGAGCAAAGAGTATGGGTTTGGGTGGGTAGGGAAGGATCTGAGAGGAGTTTAGGGAGCAGAAACTATAATCACAATATATTGCATGAAAAAACATATTTTGAATAAAAAATTAAAAAGGGCCAATTAGAATAAAAGCCCATAAACATATCTAGTAATTTATAAAGTCTTGATCTTACATAAATATAATTAAAACACCTTGTATTAATATTGTTTGAAATGGGTATACAACAGCAATTGACTAAGGTGAGTGTGTAAACACAGCCTTTAATCCCAGCACCTCTCATGGGGCTGAAGAAAGAAGATGGAGAGTTTGAGGCTACCTGGGCTACATTCCCCAGACTCCACATCAATCTTCCCCAACCATGAAGCACCACAAGCGCTTAAAGTGTGTATCAGTGTTCCAGTGCTTGCCAAGAATACAAGAGGTCTTGATTTTTAACCTCTAGGACTACAGAAAGAACAAACAAACAAGAAAGCAAACAAACAAACAACAGATATGTTTCTTCTGTGGAAGATGGCACCTGCTTATAACACCATCACTTTGAGGGATGAACAAGGAGGATTCAAAAGTGTGAGGCAAAAGGAGGCTTTTAAGAGATTCACATAAGGTCCCTCACAGAAGGGGAAAGGAACAAGATCTCCTGAACATATTGAGAGTGAGAGGGCAGTAAGTGGAGAGGGAACTAGGAGAAAGAGGGGAGGAGAGGAAAGTACATGGGACTAGGAAGATTGAGTCAGGGGAGGAATAGACAAGAGAAAAGAAAGGGGGGAGAGAGAGAGAGAGAGAGAGAGAGAGAGAGAGAGAGAGAGAGAGAGAGAGAGAGAGAGGGAGAGACCATAAAAGATGGAGCCATTATAGGTTTGAAGAGAAAACTGAACCTAGAGAAATGTCTAGAGACATACAAGGCTGACCCCCAACTAACAATTTGAGCAACAGTGGAAAGGCTACGATAAATGCCCTTTCCTGATAATGAGATTGATGACTAAGTTATCCACCAATATAGAGCCCTTATCTAGTAGCTAATGGAAACAGAAGCAGATACCCACAGCTAAACACTGAGCTAAATTGGAATCCAGATGCAGAGAGGGAGGACAAGAACAGGGTACAGAAACACATAGAGACAGCAGACCTGAACAAGAAGGAGCTAATGAGCCCCCAGACTGACAGCTGGGAAACCAGCATTGGATCAACTCAGACCCCCTGAACATGGGTCTCAACTAGAAGGCCTGGGCAGTGGAACCAGGATGTATCCCTGGTGCACAAAAGGACTTTGGGAGCACACCCCCCATGGAGGGATACTCCCTTAACCTAGAGACAGGAGAGAGGGACTAGTCCCTACTCCAAATGACTTGACAGATTTAGATGACCCCTTCTGGAAGGCATCATCCTACATGTGGAGTGGGGGGGGGATGGGAGGGTGGTGGAGGGGGCATGAGAGGGTGGGAGAGAGGGAAAGAGGGAGGGAGAGGGAACTGGGATCGATATGTAAAATAAAATAATAAATAAAATAAAAAAGTGTGAGGCAAGCATGCACACAAAACAAAAACATTTGAAGAGAAAATTGATTACAGTGAGAATTAACTCTTGAAACATCTAACTCTGTCTACTTATCTATGTAACTATGATCTATCATCTGTTTTTCCTTATCCTTTCCTATCTTCACAGAGAATATTACCATATGTGGTAAGTGTGGTTTGCATCAAACAGTGGCAAAAAGAATATGTTGCAATCTAAGTACCTCTAGGTTGTGCCAGACCTGAAATGGTTGAAGATGGATTTTGGGCACTGTTGCTTCATTAATTGTTTCTTCCAGTCTTAGGACACCTCATTCCTCCATGCTGTGCAGGCCTGAGGCAGTTCCCTCCCACTATGTGCTTTGCTGGGGGTGGTGGATGGTGTTAGGGTGTGGGGGGTGGGGATCCTGGCAGGGCAACTTCCCTTGTTATTGCTTTCTCCTTAACCACTCACTTCTCTTGAACCTTCTGGCTAGTTTTTCTGCTTCACTTGTATAGAATTGGCTGATCTAAGCCAAAATTTACTGGGGGAAACAAAGAACCCTGGGAGCTATTGCTACATCACTCATTATAATTCCACATGGATCAACCAGTTTCAAATCACCTGCTACAAGAAAGGCCAGAATTGGCAGCCACCCATGGATGTCAGGGAAGGCAAGCATGTACTGTCTCTCTGTTGTGGTTTGGATGTGGTTTATTTGCTGAAAGTGGCAGCACTGAGGTGGTAGATATGTCGAGTGTTGGGAAAGTGGAGAATAGTTGGATTGTGGCTGGCCTGAAAAGGCTTTGTGCTGGTCTTTTGGAGTTATTTAAACTCACAGGGATGGGCTACTTTCTTTGAAATTGGCAGCATATTGTAATCAGAGTCAGCTTGACCCTATTGGCTGATCCCTGGCCATATTGTTAATCCATGGAATGTCATTGTCACAAAGAGTTGTGACAAGGCTCCAAGACCATTGTCAGAGGCTCACCAGAGAGTACCACTCATCATGGATTTTTTTTGCCTTCAATTCTATGAATTAAAGAAGCCATTTTTAATACATTATCTAGTGTTGGTTATTTTGTAACAGGAATTCAAAATAAGCATGAGTTTGCTTCATAACAATACCTAAAGATATAGAAATGGGATTGGAGCACAATAGTGGCCAAACATTTGGAGGAATTGGAGGGACAATCTGTTAGTGTCCTATTTTACTGTACAGTGAAATAGTGGTGAGAGCTTTGATGACAAAAGACTAGGTAGGATCTTGCACTTCATAGATGGTTTATATGATCATTTCCAGAATGTTACTAATAGCAACACTGACAAGAAAGACATAGTAAGAAAGTTCCAGAAAAAGTGAGACCATCCCCCTGTGAAACAGTGAAGGCCACCTGCGTCACAGTATTATGAAGAAGTTGGGTGCAAAGCATCCATACTCTAAAGCTCATAGAAAGTCAACTTTAAGCGTGATGCCCAAAAGTGTTTAGAGAAAGAAGTTTTGAAGTAAACAATAGAGGGAACCATGTGAGTCTTCTGGGCCATATCTACTGAAATTCATTATAATCCCTGGAGAGGGAGGCAGAGCTTATAAATCTAAAAATTCACATCATGTCCATGGAAAGAGAAAAAAGTGCTTTGGTAAGAATTTGAAGACATAAAAGAAAATATATGGGTAGAAGAAAGCCAGGCTCAGAAGAATGCCCTAGAACAATGGGAAAGATACTTTGGAGTCTTCATAGAAATTTTCCCTTTTGCCAACATCTTTCTCCTCTTACCTCCTTATCATAACAAGCAGAGCGGCTTGGAAGTTTGGGGAAGGAATGAGTGCACTTCACAAGCTTCTTGTTCAGAGTAGCTTTAGGATCTGCTTCTTGCTTTCTGGTATAATGCTGTACATCTGCTCTAGCCATGGCTAGGGTTGGCTCTTGACACTGATCTGAAGGAGTCAAGTAGTCTTGGGGGAGGGGACTTATGTGGCACTAATATGTTGGATACAGAATCCAAGGTCATAGCAGATTCCACTGGCATTTGTAAGAAAAATGTGGGAAGCTCTACCCCAGCAGCACTACTAAGACTTCTCACCATAATGCTTTTAGAGCTGTGAACGTGGTACCATGGATCTTGAGATTTCAGAATTTTACAAACACAGGCTATTGACAGCATCAGCCTATTAAAGGCAGGAAACAAACGTATGCACCTTGAAGGAGCAACTAGGTAGGCTGCAGCCAGAGTGCTGTTTAGAATGAGAATGGTCTCCATAGGTTCAGATATTTGCATATTTTGTCCCAAGTTGATGGCTCTGTCTGGATACTTTTGGAAGACCTGGCCTTGATGAAAGAAGTCACTTAGGGTAGGTTTGAGGTTTCAAAGCTTTGTACCATTCCCATGTTCACTTTCTTGTAATTTGAGATGTAAGCTCTGTGCTGTATCTGTGGCTGACTACTGTGCAATCCTCACTATTCTGGACTTGTGTCCTTCTGGAACCATAAGACCAAATAAACCTTTCTTCCTCAAGTTGCCTTGATCGAGGTGTTTCATCACAGAAATAAAAAAGTAACCAATACATCAAGCAGTATCATATGACAGGGGTGGGCACACCTGAGTTCTTACAGGTCACTGTATGCTCTCATGGTCACAGCATGTTGGACATGCAGTTTGAGAGTCCATCGCTCTTGCTTGGGCCCTGACATTCTTTTCTATTTGTCTGTTCATCCTTTTTGCATTGGGAATGTCCTAGTCAGGTTACTATTGCTGTGAAGACACTAGGTCTGAATAAAACTTGGAGGAGAAAAGGGTTTATTTCATCTTACAGATTACAGTCCTGAAGGAAAGGTAGGACAGCAACTCATGCAGAAGCTGAAGCAGAGGCCGAGGAAGAATATTGTTTACTGGTTTTGTTCCCAATGCCTTCTTTGTCTACTTTCTTATAACAAAGGACCACCAGCCCAGGGGGGTTGTTACTTATTGGGTCTGGCCCTCCCACATCAATAATTAATGAAGAAAATGCTCCCATAGACTTTCTTATAGGCCAATTCTCCTAGAATTGAGAAGTATTGGATTGTGTGAGATTGACAAAAAACAATCAGCACAATTTTAAGTTTTAAAACCATCAAGCTTGTTTTTTTTTTAGTTGAAAAGCTCTTAGCTAGAATTTCCTTGAAATCCAGATGAAACTTGGGACTTTGACTTTTGGAATCATGATCATAGGAGTTAGGTCTTTGGGACTGAAAGCATGGCATGAACATATTTTGCAGTGTGAGAAGGACATGAATCTGGGGGCTAAAATGAAATGCACTGATTTGTGTATGTCCCCCCCCCCCCCCGCAAAGATTCATGTACTCAATGCTTACTGTAGGGTGCTGCTGTTGAGGTTGTGGAACCTTAAAGAACTATGGTATAGTGGGAGGTGACTGAGTCATGGAAGCCCTCATACAGGGGTTACTGCTGGATTTTGAAAGAGGTTAGGTCTTGGGTTAAGAGTGAAGAACTGTCAGACAAGAGTGACTGTGACCATTCCTAGAGGGTATTGCTTCTTTCACCATGTGATCTCTCTCCCATGTGATGTACTGTGAAATGCCATTGGCATATTGTGGCATAGCTAGAAGGCCCTGAACAGATCACAGATATTCAAACACTAAATTGCAGTCTGAACAAAGATAGTTCCTTTGACCACTATGTGGCTTCAGGTATTTTGGCATGGCTATCCAGTCCACTAGGATCTCCAAGTCAAATCCACCTTCTCCTCTTTCACATGCTACTGACAGTGTTTCATGTGGAATGAGATCTCTGTTCATGTGAGTTCACTTCAGTTACCAGCTATTGAGGCCTCATGTCCATTGTTTTAGCAATGGGCAAGAATATGATATAATATACATGATTTTAGATTTGTTGTGTTAACTGATTATTTTTTAATTAAAGCTTCCATTGGATGGTTTTGGATGTGCTAATATGTAGCAGTGTGTGGTGATCTCCCTATTAGGAAGAGTTAAATTGTGGTGCCAGAAATAGAGTGGATTTGTAATTATTTTTGTGGAAATCAAGGGTCAAAGCCTTCACTTATTCTTAGACAAACTACTGGGCCCTCTGTATAAGGCCCAGGGACCTTGATGTTTCCTGTAGAAGAACCAGGAGTGCATGAGACAGAAGAGGGTGGGATCCACATTTGTGCCTTCATATGACTTGTTAATGGTACTTCCTGGTATAGGCTCAACTCAACCGCTACATAAAATGGAAGCCATTAGAGAGGGTAGGCAGATCTCTTACCTGGAAGGTCCTAGTGACTTTTGAGGGCAATGTCAAATGAGGCAAGAGAGAAAGGCCTTTTGGAGGCAAGGCATGAAGAATAGGCATGTGGAAATTGGAAACTTGGAAAAGGGTGGCAAGACTTAGGCCTTCAGTAGGAGCTTTTGAGAGGAGAGAAAAATGACTGAGGGTCATGTTCTGGAATTCTATCCACTTAACTCCAAACTAGATGGAAAATTCTTGGCAGGCACAGAGTGCTATCGTCTTTCCCCTGGAAGCCAAGTTACACAGCTAACTCAGGCCAGGCCAGAAAGATGATGTAAAAAAATCACCCTGGGACCTCTCAGAGCCCATTTCAGGTGCAGGATTTAGTTCCTGTATCCTCAAGAGTCAGGAGCTTTACTTGAATATCTTCGAGAAAGCCATGCGTCTCCTCTGGCCAAGGAAATCATACATCGGAGTCAAATGGCCATGGAGGATATCATGTTCTTTAGTATGTGCACATAGCTCAAGCTCCAGCCCTCAACTCAGGAGGGAATGTCCTGACTTCCTATCCACACCCTGCTTGTTGTCTGGCCTTGCTCATCTGTCATTCCTCACAATCCTCTCAGTCTGAGCTCCTTCCTTGAAGGTGGGCATCTTTAGGTAGCCTCTCTGCTCTGTGGGTTAGAAGGCCCTTTCTGACTGGCTCTTGGGGGAAGCATAATACAAGTGCAGGGTTCCTGAGCAATGAAGCCCACCATTTCAGCCCTCCATTGCCCATTTCCTTTCTTAGCCTTCACTCTGCCTCTGCACAATTTGGCAGCTCTGACATGGTTCCCAGCCACTCCCTTGAGAGCCTCACCCTGAACTTGGAGGAGAAGCAGGAACACACAGGCCACGGTGGTCAGCTGAGCAAGAATTTGTTCCAGTCCCATGGTTGGTGCACAGGAGTGTGTGTGAATCATGTAGAACAAGTTAGGTTTTACCAGAAGGCATCTGAGGGCCAGAGCTGGAGTTTGGACCTGGCAGAGTGTGGGTGGGGCTCTGGATGGGGCCTGGGAGGTATGAGCTGCTGGAGAGCAATGCTGAACAAACAGGCTGGGTTTGTGACAGCCATTATCAACAGACAGGAGCTGTGAACACGTCCACTCTTTCTGGGGTTCTTTAGGCCTCTCTGAAGGTGCTATGTGGCATCTGTAGCCCCTTAAATATAGTGACCTGCACCTGAAACCTGTAGTCAGTATGTTTACCGGCGTGACAGTCACAGGTCCAAATACAACATTGGGGATGTAAGAGAGAGCTGAAAGCTGTAAGGGGAGACGACACAGGGCTTCTCTGAAGTGACACCTTCAGTTACCCACATTAGAGAAGGAACACACGTATTATGGGGTTAAGGGAACTGGAAGAACAAATACATGAAGCTACAACTTTCCCCTTAACCCAGAAATTTCCTGTTCAGTTTCTGGAATCAAGATTTACTTGGTTTTCTGCTCTAGTCCCTTAATCCTCATAGTCATGGTCTGAAAATGTGTACGGATTCTTTCCTGGCCTCAGGGACATTTCTGTATGTGTTTCTACACACATGCACTCATACACACATTTATAAAAATATATTATTCAATGAACAAGAAACTCAAGGATATTTCTGTGTATATTGGGAGAATGAAGGGAAACTTGCCACAGAAACTGGGGGAATGGAGAGTGAAATAGAAACATGGAGTCAGGGTATAGAAAGACTATGATGGAGATGGAAAGGCACATGGAATCAAAAGTTAGAGTCTAAGGAGAGGGCCAGTGAGATGCCTCAGTGGGTAAGGATGCTGTCACCAAGGCTGATGAGCTGAGTGTAATCTTTGGAATCCACATGGCAGGAAGGGAGAAATGACTTTCAAAAGTTTTTCCTCTGCCTTCCCTCTATGTGCATGTGTATGTGTGAACAAGTGTGCATGTATGTTTATGTATGTGTGTGCCCATCCCCACATAAACATACACTGACACACACAGATACACACAGTTGCATACAATCCCTCTCTCTCTCTCTCTCTCTCTCTCTCTCTCTCTCTCTCTCTCTCTCTGTGTGTGTGTGTGTGTGTGTGTGTGTGTGTGTGAGAGAGAGAGAGAGAGAGAGAGAGAGAGAGAAATAACATGAAAAAAATTAGAAGTCTAAGGAGAACAGGTATGTTGACTAACATAAGTTATCTCAGAACTTGGGAATCCCATAATGTTTGTGTCAATCAGCAAAATCCAAATGAGAAAATCATAGCAGTAATAATGTTAACAACAATAGTACAAAAAAATGAAAGTCCAGGCAATATGATATAGGTGCATGTATGCCTCTAATAATTCTTCCAGTTGAACCCTACCCCCTATAGGATCCACAGTCTTTAAAATAGTCCTCCATTGTAGTGAGATATTATTTACGATTTATTAAAGCTTGCTAGAGGATTCAGAAAGCAGTCAGCCACAGATCATAGATGACAGGCATGCACACACCTTTAATCCCAGCAGCCAGAATCTAGGAGGTGGTGGAATACACCTTTAGTCGTAGGCCTCAGGATAAGAGACAGATGGATCTCTGTGAGTCCAAGGCCACTCATCTACACAAGATTGATTCAACCCTATAGAGAAACAGCTTACACAAAGATGACCTCAGCACCTGGGATCACCCACCTATAATCCCAGCATTAGGGAGGTATATAAGACAGGAACAAGGACTCATTACCAGATTTTGTTTTCCAGCTACACTGAAGATAGCAAGGCTCAGTATCAAAGAGGATGGGAAGACATTGAAGTCTCAGGATTCTCCAGGCATGATGAGGAGAGGTGGCAGTTTGAGGTTTGGTGAAGAGCTTGTGGGTGGATCATCCTTTTCAGTCTGAGTTTGAGCTGAGAACTATTGGCAAGCTGCTTTGCTTTTCTGATCATCAGCTTGAAGTTTGAACCCCCAAAAATGTCTATGGGTCTTTTATTTTTTTGTGTTACACTCTAGCTATGGACCAAGCACTCAAAAACATGAGCCTGTGGGTCACATTTTAAATTCAAACTGTAGTAACTACTGAGTGTAAAAGGTACCCTGAATTTGCTGTTGGTGAAATGTCCTGTGTATTCAGAGAAATGGAAGCTACATGGTAGTGAGTTTACATTAGTGTGGCTCAGTGATCCCTACATTGCAACACTGTCATATCAAACACTTTGAAGGCTTGGTATTGGAGCAAGGGTGCTGGACAATCAGTCTCAAAGGCTCCCGACACCAGAGGCCAATGCTGGTTCATGTCTCACAAATGTGACAAATGAAACCCCACAGACACTGAGTGTGGTGAAAGTTACAGTTTATCATCAGGGAAAGGAGAGTGTCTGAGAGTGGGAATGGTGCAAAGGTACTGTGACTTTGATCAAGATCCACAGGGACCCCATCTGACAGTCATCACACTGTTAGTTGTCTGTCTCTCATTTTTTTCCCCTGGGAACCAGGAATGTCTTCAGTTGCATTGGACAAGTGTTTGTCAGCAGACACCATGCTTTCAGCAATGAAATCCTCCAGAGTTGAAGCCCCAACCTAACTGCTTGGTGGGGTTCAGCCAGCTACTGGTCTCACCAGGGGCTCAACAATGCATTAAGACCCCAGCTAGAATATCCCTCTGCTCAGCTTCTTAAACAAGGCTCAACAACATTAACCTCAGCTATTCCCTGGTGTCCTGGGTAAGTCAACACAGAAATCTTTGTTTTCAATCAAAGGTCATGGTACATTATGATTTGTCTTCAGTGGAGTGGTTGGGAAAGGTGGATTTTGCTCTGCAAAAACTGGCCCAAGTACAGCAAGATGATTAGAGGTAGATTGATGGGGAGGTTCTAGCGCCTGTGGGACACAAGACAATACTCCTTAATGACAGAAAATATACTTTGCAGGACCAACAGAGCAGAATATGGCACCTTTGAGAAGGATAAAATGCAAGAGACCTTGCACTGCTGGGGTTTGAAACATTTAAGGGAATAAATCACATGGACTATCAGGAAGATTAGGAGATGAACAAGGAGTTAAGAGGCTTGGGAGGATTCATTGAAGGGCAGGAAAACATTTCCATACATGAGAAGCTTGCTCAGGGTGCCAGGGACAGGAATCTCTTCTGACACCACCCCATTTCTAGGACACGCCCTATAGACAAACGTTTTCACAGAGGTGGTGGAGTCAGCAAGTGTAGGCTCCACACTGTCTGTAGAACTTCTGACCAAAGAACTAATTTCAGCAAACCGACTGTAAGAAACCCATGTAGTTCTGATCAATACCCTAACACTAGATGCAGACTGAAAAATCCCATGAATATGCTTAGATCTGCTTCTGTGGGCATTTGTAAAACTTCATATATAGGGACAATATGTAGGGTTTTTTTCACCACTTGGCATCCTTTGTTGCTGATATCAGAGACCTGTGTGAGTTATGGTCTGAAAGCCATGCAATCAAATTTATTTGCTGAAATCTAATTTCTATTAATGCTATTAAGGATTGTGACTCTGGGAAGATCAAGAGTGTCATTGTTCTCTCATACTATTCAATGAGGATGTAACATGAAACCTTTTGAGTCAGAGACCTAACTGTCACCACATCCAAATCTGGTGGCAGTTGACCTTTAATTTCTTGGTTCATAAACATGTATCCAAATATTTGGTATTTGTGTTATCCTGATATATATGAGATGTTCTTACTGTGTTGCTCAGGCAACCTGAAACTGTTTGAATCATGAATCTTCCTATCTCAGTCTCTGAATAGCAGGGGTCACGGATACCTACTATAGATCCAAGCTTGCAATAACAGAATAACAGCCAGAAGAAATGAAATGATTGAATTTTGGGTTATCAGGTTTCTTTATTGGCTACTTACAAATAAGAAAGACATGAGACTTTCTGAAAGAACATAGGATTTTGACAAAGCCCATTCCCATATAGTCAATATTTCCAAAGCTTCTGTTTCATATGAAGAATATCTAGGGCTTGGAGAAGAGGAGAGAAGATGAAAGCCAAAGAAGAAAGGAAGGAAGGTGCCGGGTCCCAGTAGACTGTGAAAGAAGATTGGTGCATTTAGGGGATCACACATCTACACAGTCATGGGAACATTTAAAAAGTGGGTCTCGTAAAAGGTGTCCTAGCATGTTGAGTAATGAATGATGCACCAAGGGGTTGTCATACATGTTGGCCAAATGGACAAGTGTAGGGAATGGTTGGTTATGTGGTTGTTAGGCTTTAACTAGGATTCTCTATGAATGTAAGGCTGACCCAATGTATACTCAACCCTTCACACCATTCTTCTCACAGAGTACTACAACTCTGCATGATTCTCCTGAGCCCTCTTTACCTGGATCATCTTTGGCAGAGTCTTTGTCCAGAACTGCAGCCTTCTGGCCTTCAGGGCTCGGCCCACAGTGGGCAGGATGTCCAACTCCAGGTATTGCTCATTGTGGTCAAACACAGGCCAGTAGGGTAGACCCTCACTGTTGGGGTTCCTGTGGAGAATGGTGAAGGTCATTGTCAACCAGTGCCTGATCCCTCAATGAGTGTCAGGGCAGTGGACCAATTGGGCCAATGGTTGAGGACACTGTTGGGGGCATGTGTCCTCCTCTAGGGACACAAGTGTCACTTACTGGTGTCTGCTCCATGTGGGGCAAGACAACCTTGCCAATTTCATGTCTTTCTCTCCAACATCAAATCTAAAGAACAATACCATAACTCCAGCCAGGTCACTTCAGTATGACCAGTAACTATTACAATGTGTCTCAGTGTGCCGTGGGCTGAGGAGGACTCTATCATGTGATGAGTTATCCATGTAGGCTAATGAAGCCATCAACCACAAATGGAGCCCTACATAAGGACCCAGGAGTTTAAGGGAGGGACATGCTCTCACCCATGTCGTGCAAAGTTAGTCCAGTACTTCATCATCCTCCTGCTCAGCAGCTCCTCCTCCTCAGTGAAGTCAGCTGGAGCCATGGGGAAGACAAAGGTCCAGGTTCCTTCCACCTGATGCAGCTGCCTAGTCACACTCCATATTCACCATCCTTTCTATAGCCTGACTTTGAAGTCTAGGCCTCTTTCCCTTCCCCTTCAAGACTCAGATTCAAGAGCCACCCACACCTCTAACTGAATGCCTCTAGGATCAGTTCTGTTCCAGTGTGTCCTCATTCTACCTAGCATGTGTATGGTGGCTCGAATTATATGACTTCTATAGACTCATTTATTTGAATGCTTTGTCCCCAGTTAGTAGAACTGTTTGGGAAGGATTAGAAGGTGTGGCCTTGTTGGAGAAGTGTATTCCTGGAAGTTGACCTGAGGTTTAAAAGTCCAGTCTATTTCATTTAGCCCCCCCCTCTCTCTGCCTTGTAGATCAGGATGTAAACTTTTAGTTAGGTAATTTTCCAATGTCATGCCTGCCTGCATGCTGCTATTCATGATGGTCATGGACTCTGACTCACCCTTTGAAACTGTAAGTCCCCATAAATTCTTTTATAAGCTACCTTGGTCATAGTGCCTCATCTCAGCAATAGAAAAGTAACTAAGACAATAGATTGTACTTGAAAGTGCCCTGATTCTAATCTTGGTGTAGCTTTATGAACTGGAAAAATGTATCCACTTAATCATCTCCTCCATCAGAGCCTTGATTTTCTCAACTGGACTGGGAGCTCAGTTGGCCATCAGGTACCCACCTGGGGCCCCATCCAGCTCATAGAAAACAAGGAAGACTCACCTTTTATGCCCCAGAAGGAGGACCCAAAAACAAAGTAAACTTCATCACCATGGTCAGCTTTCACATGGGGTGGTCTGACTTCTTTGAAGAAGTTGGTGTCATGACAGAACTCATAAAAATAGACAGGTGCATGGGAATCTATAGGTGAGGACACATGGTGACATAGTATTTTCTCTCCTGGAGCTTTCCTGCCTAACCCTTGGTGACAAAATATAATGTTATATGATATCATAATTGTCAAGTGGGTGGCTCCAGGCTGGTTCACTAGTTATAGGTAAGACTTTGGCTAAACAAAATCAATATAGTATTATCAACCTGTTTCCTAATCTGTATCTGGTAAGGCATCTCTTACATTAGAATGAAGAAATACTGATGTAATTGTCCTCGGGTATTTGGTACTAGAGAAATGATCCAGTCATGGGTAGGGACCTGGACAATACAGAACTCATCTGGGACCCATGACAATGAGTTCCTTGACCTCATTACAGATGTACTCACACTGAAAATTTGCAACTTGGAGTGCAGGGATAATGATGAAGACGTCCCCCATCATCTCTTTGAACTGTGATTGGAGGGTCTGGGTGTCTTCAGTGTCCCCCATGTACTCTTCCATTAGCAGGTCACTACACTCAGGAGGCAGCATCTACACCAGGGGATCAGGAAGAGTGAGGTTAGGCAGCAGCCTCAGTGCAAAGAAAAGGGAAAGTGTTGGGAACCTTTGTTTCTAGGCATGCAATCTGAGAAGGATATATATGGGTCCTTTTTATTGGAGGCAGTACCCACCATCTTTGCTGCTATGTTCTTCAGAACAGCCTGCAGGCTCTCTCTGGTTATGTTCTTTATTGTTTTGTCAAAGCCTGTGGTCTGGCAGACAGGGTGCAGTTTTCAGTGTAAGGTGGGATGTATATGGATTAAGGTTTCACTACCCAACTTATGAGTCCCCATTCTTTTAAAAAAGTGGAACTGTTATCACCTTTGGTAGAATCCAACCATATTCATCATTGTTAACACCAATAATGCTGGGGACAGGGTGAAAATCCACAGAAGCCAACAACTCTTGAGGATGCCTGGGTAGGAACTCCCCGTCCACAACAGCAGGTACCATCTTGAAGACCTGAGGGACATCAAAGGTCAGTGGTGAAGATAAATTCCATACATAGTCTTTGTTACTGAGAAACCTTAACTATTACCCCCCCTTCACTGTCAAGATGCTTTTCACCCCTGGCAGAGAGTGTACATATATTAAGATACCTTGGTATTCATTTTATGCACATGATATAAAGGATACCAAATTATAGTGCAGACATAATTTATTTAGTGTAATAAGGGCTGATTGTCCCACATCTCATTGTGCAGGTCCTATAAGTCACATTGTCCCCCAACCTTGTTAATAGCCACAATCTCCTCTTCATTCATGTTTCTCAGACAGTGCACCAGGCTCTCTGAGTCCACAGCTTCACAATCAGATAAGTTGGCCACTGTCTGTAAGAGGACCAGGCAGGAGTTGATTCATCTTTTTAGGCAAGGAAAAGAGTTTTCCCAACTCCAGTTGAATGGCATTGTGTCCTGATACCACATCATACTTTGTGCTGGAGGTTTAGAGTAAGCACGGAATCCCCATTTTCTTGTTGCTCAGATGTGACAGCCTAAGGGGTCATTCTAGGTAAACACTTAAAAAATAAGCTGTGTGTATGTCCATGAGTTAGGTTAGTATCTAAAGACTAGAGGCTGCTACTCCCCATTTCATTTTTGTTTGAAAAAGGAACATTTATTACTTTTTCCTGCCTACAAGTGTCAATATTAATTTGCGACTTTTCAGGAATTCTCTGGTCTCTGACTTCTGTCTTACCATTGGAATATTATGATTACACACTTGTTACTACAAGCAGATTTTTGTGGTTTCTTGGGGAATTGGAACTCAGGTCTTAAATCTTTAACCTATTGAGAAATATCTTCATACTAGTTTCTGAAAATGATGGGCACTATTATGTACTTATGCATGCTTCTTACACCTAGGCTGTATAACGTAGAGAGAAGTAGATTCTAACCCATGAGTCTCCCAGAAATTCCAGAAAGAAGCTGCTTGTTTTCCCAATTGAGAACACTCCAAGAGCATCAGAGGAGGGACTGAGGCTGTAGGGTTATCAGTAGGATGGGTGAAGAGACTCACTGTGTAGACCATGTCAGAAGTGTTGGAGATAAGTACAGGAACCAGGGCCACCCCACTCTCCATGATGGCTCTGTGGAAGAGTCCTTGGGACATGGGGGATAGAACATGTGAAGACACACTTATGCCTCCTGCAGACTGTCCAAAAATGGTGACACAATCAGGGTTGCCTCCAAAATTGGCGATATTCTGCTTGATCCAGTGTAGGGCGGCCACTTGGTCCAGGAAGCCCCAGTTGCCTTTGGCATGTTGATCTCCAGTGCTGAGAAGTGCCAGAGAAGGAATCACAGGGCTGTCTTATTTCTGTTTATCCTCTATTGCACAGCACAGGTCAGCCCTAGACTCACCTGAAGAAGCCTAGGACACCCAGGCGGTACTGGATAGTGACCACCACCACATCCTCAATGGCTGCCAGCATGGATCCATCATACATAGAGGCCATGCCCATTACTAGTCCACCACCATGGATCCATACCATTACCTGTGGAAATCAAGTCAGATGACAGGAAGTTCCCACCCAGCTCAAACTCCGCCTGGGGTATCTTCTACTTTACCTCATGCTTTGTCTTAGTGTACATAGACACACAGACAAAACTCCTCAGGACATTCTCACCTGTACCACATACAGGGTCCTAGCATCATCAGTATACTTGCTAGTCCCTCTACTTCTGTAAAGACCGAAGCTTAGATTAATGGCTCTAAATCTAGAGTAATGACACCTTTTCTCTCCAATCCCTTTGAAATGATGAGGGGTGTTTTCATCATTGACTCTCCTGATTATTAAAAAAATTCATTGGCACATAGCTGGTCATGGTGATGTAATCCTTTAATACCAGACTTTTGGGACCTAGTAGAGTGTCCAAGGACCTTCCCCACTCTCTGTTACCTCCAATTCTCAGGGTTTCCCCTAGCAGTGCAACACAATACCAGCTGAAACTTTTCTTCAACCTGTCTCCCACTGCTGTGAATTCCTCATACTCCTGTCCCTCCACTGGCCTTCCCTTCCAAACTTACCACTCTCTTCTAACCCCCAACTTGGGCAGATATCCCCTGTTCAACTGTAGCCTACACCTGGCTGATGACCAGGTAGACTGTTGTGGACCATTTTCACTATCTCTGTTCCCCAGTTCTCAGGGTCACCTATAGCATTGAAACAGACAATCTTCCTCCTGGCCCTTTCCCAGCCTCCAGCACCAACAATCATTCCCAATGTACTCACTGGCTGAGAAGGTCAGTAAAGGAGGCAACACACTCTGAAAATCCAGAGGGGAAACAGAAACTAAGGAACAAAACACCCACCTCACAAAGACATGCCCAGAAACCAATACTGAGACCTGTGATCACTCCTAAACCCTGATGAATAGATCCAACCAATAACAGCCCGGGCAATATGTCTCCAACAGAGCCCAGCTATTCTACCACAGCATGCCCTGAATATTCCAACGTAGCTGAAAAAAGACTTTAAATCCAACTATATGAAGATGATGGCGGTCCTTAAAAGGAAATGAACAAACCTGAAAGATATCCAGAAAAACAAACATTTGGAGGAAATGAATAAATCCCTTAAAGAAAGACTAGGGGTGTGTGTGTGTGTGTGTGTGTGTGTGTGTGTGTGTGTGTGTGTGTGTGTGTGTGTGTGATATGGGGGGCAGTGGAAGAAAACAATTAAAACTGTTCAAAACCTGAAAATGGAAATAGAAACATTAAAGAAAGCACAAGCTGAGGGAATCCTCAAATGAAAAAATATGGAATGTAAATAGGAACTACAGAGGAAAGCTTCACCAACAGAATATAAAAGACAGAAGAGAGAATCTCAGGCATGGAAGATATGATAGAAGAAACTGATACATTGATCAAGGAAAATGTTAAATTTAACAATAAAGCTGGGGCATTATGCAAAGAACAAATCTATGAATAATATGAATAGAGGAAAGAGGAGAATATAACATAGTCAAAGTCCTAGAAAATATCTTCAACAAATGATAGAAGAAAAATTTCCTGTTTGAAATAAATACCTATAAAGGTTCTAGAACCATGAAGAACAGCAAATGTATTGGACCATAAAAGTCCCCTTGCCATATTATAATCAAAACACTAGGCATGAACAAAGAATTATATTAAAAGCTGCAGGGAAAAAGACTAAGTAACATACAAAGGCAGATCTATGAGATTTACACCTGATTTTTCAGTGGGGACTGGGAAAAACAAAAGGTCCTGGGCAGATGTGTTGCAGACTTAAGAGACCACAGATGCCAGTCAAGATTACTATACCCAGCAAAACTTGTAATAATCATAGATGGAGAAATTAAAATGTTCCATGATGAAGTTAATTTTAAACAATATCTGTGTACAAATCTGCCCTACAGAAGTTTCTAGAAGGCAAAATCCAAACGAAGGAGGTGATCTACACACATGAAAACCCAGGAAATAATCTATGCTGGTAAAATCAAAAGAATTTCTCCATCTCTGTATCTGTCTGTCTGTCTGTCTGTCTGTCTGTCTGTCTGTCTGTCTCTTACACACTCACACACACACATACTCATACACATACACACACATGTGCATGCACTTTCACACACATACCCACACACTACTACCATCACCACCATCACTACCAACAACAAAATATTAGGAAGTAACATTCATCATTGTTATCGTGCAATGCCTATCGTGCAATTCCCCAATAAAAAGACACAGATGAGCATAATGGATGTAGAAAAGGATCCATCCTTCCTGGAGCTCAGATTGATTTTGGCCCTTTTAATCATCCTGAAGAAATGCCCATCCCCAGAGCTGAGTATGGTCTGCTTCTCACAGGCAGGTTAGTACCATCATGGGCATGAGATGGTGTGTAGATGTTGAGATACAGGCAGTCCTCAGATGTAGAGATGGGAGTCACACTCAGTTTCATCATTGCCAGACTCTTTACATTCTCTGTTTCAGAATTTTGTAGACACCTGGGGACAATGATAATTATTCTATGAGATATGCAGTTGGTAAAACAGACCCTGAGTATATATCTGCTCTTAGCCACCAAAATCCCCTCACTGTGGCCCCATGAAGTCCTGATAGCATGAGATTCTACTTCAAAATCTCTTCCAAACAAGGTAAAGGCCTCAGGATTTGGGAAAACTGGTATGGAGCTCAAATTCCAGTGAGGCTGCTAGATGGATGGGGGCCTTAAATCCCACATTTCCTGATGATGGGATATTGACATTTCCATGCGTTTCTGTGAAAACTATGGGTGTGTATAATTATGCCACTTCTCTTTGTACTTTCTATGTCCAGGGTATTGGGGTAAACATTGTGGTGGGACTTCCTTCACCTCATATCCAGACTCTCAAGGAACTGAATTCTCTTGCAGAATCTCTAGTTGGAAGACATATACTTGTTTCTTGGCCAATGGTACCTGGACACTTATGGGTTGGCACAGTGATTGTGGAGGGTGAAATTGCTAAGAAAACATCATCCCATTGGCTTTTTCTCTGGCATCTGCTGTGTATTCCCATCGCAGAGAGAATGCAGCTGAGGGCTTGAGATGGAGAAAGCACTGCAGTCTGGCTCAGATGTCTGAGCTCCTGCACATTCCAGGGCCTGATGGTTCCCGGGTCTCAGAAGAACATACCTAGGTGGGTAGGAAGTCCCATCCCTCACACCATTCCATGGTTCAGGAGCCTCTGGAGGAGCAAATCTCAGCTTTCCTAGAGGTGGCTTGGCAAAGGGAATTCCCAAGAAAGTGTGGATAGCCTCTCTGGTGTCATTCAAGTGGACTAGCTTTCCCTGCACCAGTCCTGTGTGTGTAGTCCTAATGGGGCTGGCTGAGTCTTCACCTGTAAGTAATATATTGTATCAAGGTTGGGTTTGTTCAATCATCTACCTTCACACTATGGGTGTTGTTACTTTCTTGTTATCCTCAACCCAGCCTTTTCCAAGTACCCCTGGCAACTTGTCTTTACCACATCATGCTCCATTATAGCAGAATGTGGCAGATCTGCCCTGTTTCCACAAGAAGTGAGAATACTCCACATCTGATAAACATGGGTTGCACATTTGATGCTTCTTGATGTGCTACCAGGTAACTAAGGCAGCAGCCAATCTTAGGGACCAGAGGTCAATTTGTCAACTTCTTTATAACGTTGAAGGCTCCCCCAATCACCAGCCGACATGCTGTCTACAGGATACCATGCCACATGACATGTCTGTCCATATAGCTCACTGAGGACTTGGGTCACTAATACCTGTCACTGCTACAGTGACAGACAAAACTTGCTGAACTTGATCTGATAAGAGTCAGGCTACATCCAGGGTGCTTTACCCACCAACAGAAGCTCTCCTCACAATCCCACATATTGAAGTGAAGCATACTTCCAGTCAGGAGGCATAAGAACACAGCCAAATATGTGAAAATAGAAACAAATCTACCCACATTGTCCTTTTCCAGTTTTAAATGGGTCATGGAGTTTATTAAACAGAGATCCTGATTTAGAATGGCACATGGGGGAAAGGAATACACCACTCTAATCATATATGTAGGCTTCTCAAGAGTCAGTGTCTTTGTAACAGCCATATGTACAAAAAGGGGGTCTATGAGAAGTGAAAAAGAAATATTAGAAAATTATCCTGTAATTAAATCTCAGCAAATATCATCTATGACATATTTAAAACCAAAAAGCCACCATTAATTAGATTGCTGTCTGACCATTTATGTGATACTTTAAGTTCCTGATTTTGTTATGGTAAGAATTACTGTCCAAATTTACTTCCAGAAGTACTCTCTTCTAGATTAGTAATGATTCTGCAATTGTGATATTCTGTTTTAACACATTTCTACATTTAACTCCCCCACCTCCAATAGGTTCTTGCTATGTAGCCCAGGCTGTCTTGCAGTTGAGAAGCCCTCTGCCTCCTCTGCCATACCCAGAATACATTATCTTGATGTCTCCATGGATGAGCCTGGCCTGGATGGGACACAACTCTGTGTCCTCTTATGATTATCAGTGATTCTGAACCCAGGATCCAAACAAGAATGTTCAAGAGTTCCATAACCCAAGTGTGAGTTGGGAAGATCTTCCTGTTCAGAAGTCCCCAGTAATTCTTAGAAACTGGGCAACAACAGGCAAGAGTCACAGTGTGAAGTCAATATGGCCTCCTTCGGGTAGATCCCATTGGAGAGGCCTGGCTGGAGGTCAGCATGACTAGGCTTGAATACCTGTGGGGAAGTGGCCTCAGGGCTGCACACAGACTCTGGGCACAGTCCCCTCGTGGCTCACCTTTTCATAAACCTGAAGACTTTCTGGCAGGCCCAGAGCACATTCCCTTTACCTTGGAAGCCAAGTTGTGCCTTTTTCAAAGGTCTGAAAAATGGGGACAGGAACCTGAGGCTTTCAGTTGGGCAACTGTTGTAGGGCAGGAAAACTGTATGACTGAGGACCAGGAGACTTTCCCAGGACCCTTTGGAGTAGTCTACCTGGATGTTTCTCTGTTCAAGGGGTGACACATTTGGTGTTCATTGGCAGCACAAAGGTGGAATTAATTTTATTATTATCCACAGGTCAGTAGCAGCTAAAGTCACAGGAACAGCACACACAGATGGGAGCATGCCTCATCTGCCTGTCGGTCTCCAACCCTCTGTACTTCTGACTTTCATGAGCCTCTTCTTACTGTTTAGAGTCCTCAGGCATCACTGACTCTCTGTGCTACAGGGGCCACTTTCCCACTCTGTCATGTCTATCTGCTCCTCCCTCCATGCTACCTTCCCTACCAAAGTATCAGTGGCTGACTCTGCCAAAATTGGCAACTCTGGTCCCCACCACCCACATGTGGAGCCTCACCATGCACTCGGAGGAGAAACAGAAGCCCACAGGCCACAGCATTCAGCCAACCAGGAAGTGTGTCCAATGGCGTGATCATCTCTGAGGCCCGAGTCTGTGCTGCTTTGGGATGCACTGTGTGGCATCGGCAGGAAACAGAACATGTGGTCTTTGCCCAGACAGATATTTGGACCCTAAGGGTTATAGGCGGGAGCTCTGTGGGCAGGGCAAAGGTGCAGGAGAGCTGTGATGAGTAGGCACAATTTACAGGAGCCTGGGTTCAGCAGGTGGGGCTAATGCTCTTGTGCATTCCTCTTTTGGGCCTCATTGCAAGGCACGGCAGGACTTCAGAGGTTTATTGTGGATACCTGCATCCCTCACCTCAAACCTGGAATCACCATGTTTACTGTCCTTGGCGTCACAGGCCCAGTGTGTGCATTGGGCAGAGAGGAAGGAACAGAAAGCCATGGAAGCCATGGCTGTTATGATAAAGCTTTAGGAACCTTCCTGTGTTCCATGGCACGTGAGGGTGATGGGGTGGAGAGACAAACATGGCAGACAGAGATCAAGTGAGAAGTTTTATTAGAAAGGGAAGGGAAGGAAAGAGAAAAGAGACAGAGAGACAGAGAGGGGACAGAGGGACACAGGAAAAGTCCTGTCTGTCCCAGGGGAACAGGGGGAAAGAGAGCAGGAAATAGCGCACAAGTGTGTGAGGGTCTTTCTTTAAAGGGGTCTTTGCACCTGCATGCTGACCAGGTTACTGACTGTGTTCATTCTGTCAGGTGGCAGGTGCAGGCCAGCATAATGCCTGAGTAAGCACAGGCTGCTCTGAGCACACCCTTTTCTCCAAAACTCCTTGCTTTCTTTGGTCATAGTTCACTGAGTCTGAACTTAGGTCCCTCCTCCCTAAAAGTGGTGATCCTAAGTCCACACATACCTTCCCTGTGAAGCCATGGCCAATTCAGTGAAACTCTCTGTAACTGTGGCAATTTTTGTTTTTGTTTTTTATTATCACACAATGTTTTATTATGACACTTGATACACATATGCAATGTTTTAATTCTGCCTTATCCCCAGAATCCCCTTCCCTCTCAATATTCTACTTTGATTTTAAAATATTTTCAATTTTTACAGTTATTTGTAAGGTTTTACCTACGTGTATGAATTTGTACTTTGTTTGATCCTGGTGCCCACAGAGCCCCAAAATGTTTTGGATTTCCTGGGGCTAGAGTAATGATTATGAGCTGCCATGTAGCTGAACGGAACTCAGATTCTCTGCAAGAGCAGCAAGTGCTATTAATCACCAAGCCACCTCTCCAGCCCCAATTTTGCTCATGTCATCTCTCTCTTTCACTTCTTCCCTTCCTACCTCTCCCCTGGTTCTTTTTTTTTTTTTTTTTAAGATTTTATTTATTTGTTACATATACAATGTTCTACCTGTATGTTTGCCTGCACACCAGAAGAGGGCAGCAGGTCTTATTTTAGATGGTTGTGAGCCATCATGTGGTTTTTGGGAGATGAAATCATGACCTTTGGAAGAGCAGCCAGCCAATGGTTTTAATCTGTGAGCCATCTCTCACAGTCCCTGGTTCTTTTTTTTGTTTTTGTTTTTGTTTTTTTTTAGGCAGATGTAACTTATTTTATCCATTATGACATGAGCCATGCTAGTAGGCACCCAGTAGAAGGCACATTCTAGTAGGCACCCAGGCAATATGGGACTCAAGAAGTAGGCACACACGCTTACAGATAGGTGACACATATAAACAGGCTGGGGAAGACATAGATACCCAGTTATGGCTTCAACTAATCAGCAATGCAGCCCCTTTAGATTTTCATTGAAAAGCCTTCACCTATCTCAACAATATTTCTACCATAACCAGTAAATATTTGGTGGTTTTTTTTTTTTAATGGGTGGCTTGTGGGTAAAATCAATTCCCCAGTGCTGGTTAGATTTACCCTTGTTGCATGTCAGGCAAGACTGGGTAACCTCATGGATATTTCTGACATGAGACAAATCTTCAATTAAGTGTGAGAGGAGATTAGGGGCAATAGCCCATATGGAATTGGTTATGGAGGGTGGTTAAAATGGTAAATCTTTTTCAGGTAAAATTATTTTTTTACCCTTAATGAACCAACCTTGACATGAGGTTACTCTTTCTTTGGATATTTTTTTTTCTCAGAAAAGAAAAAAAAGAGGAAATTGTGCAACACAAGAAGGATCAAAGAGAGGCTTATGGGTGGAAATTTAGTCCCCCTGTCAACCTTAGGATTTCCTAGGCCATAACAGAATTAAATTCTTGGTGCCTCTGGTACTAGAGGACATCTTCCCTCTAGGGAAAAAGCTGGGTGGTGGTGGCGGATTTCTTTAATCCCAGCACTTGGCAGGCAGCAGTAGGTGATTCTTTGTGAGTTCAAGGCCAGTCTGGTCTACAGAGCAAGTTCCAGGACAGCCAGGGATATATAAAGAGACCTGTCTCAAAAGCTTAGAGTGCTATTAATTCTACATGAGTTCTCAGCAGTCAGTACTCCTTTCCTTCCATGTGGGAATGCATGATACAGAACATGTTTTTGGTGTCTGTATAGATATGTGCTGACAGATCTGTAGTCAAGATTAATGCTGTAGTTAATGCAGTAAATTGAGTTTGTTTTGACATAATCCCTGGTAGGAGGGGCCCACCCAGTATCTCAGTCAAAGGTGCTATTGTCCTGCTTGGGTAGCTTCCTGAGTTTAAGCTGAACTCCTGTCTATAAAACACATAAAAGTTTGAAGGGGCAAGAGAGAATCAGAGCTGCTAGGGAAGGATTAAGAGAGGGACTTACTATTCAGAACAGGTGTGAGAAGAGGACTTTCTGGATTTGAGGGAGTAAGGAGAGAGAGCGGAATGCAGCTTAACTGATATAAAGCCATGCCAGTGCTAGAGTGGCATTGCAGAGCTTGGAGCTAGTTAGGAAAAATTACTTCAAAGTTAGTTGCTGTGGGGAGAAACCATAAACACTGCAACCCTTATAAAGAACACATTTAATTGGGGCTGAGTTACAGTTTCAGAGGTTTATTCCATTATTGTCACAGTGGGAAGTGTGGTGTGCAGGTAGGCATGGTTCCAGAGAAGGAGCTGGGAGTTCTACATCTGGATCTGAAGGCAACAGGAAGAGACTGTCACACTGGCCAGGCTTGAGCATTTGAGACCTCAAAACACACCCACAGTAACACACTTCCTCCAACAAATCCACACCCATTCCAACAGGACCAAATCTCCTAATAGTGTCACTATCTATTGTTATAAGTAGGTTTTCCCTGCTGGCCGCCTGGTCCCACTCTTTGTTCCTCCCTGCCGGCTGCCTGGTCCCAGCGCTGCACCAGCCCCAAATAACATGAAGAGACTCTGTACTTGATATAATTTTGTTGGCTATTACTATCATTGCTTATTGGTTAGCTCTGTCTTAATGATAAACCCATTTCTACTTATCTAAGTATTGCCATGTGGTCATCTTATCGGAAAGCAGCGGGCCGGCATGCTGCTCTCTTTTGGCTCTCCATGCTGACTCCTCCCAACCAATTCGTTTTTCCTCCTAGTCTCCTCCTAGTCCCTCCTATCTTGCTTTCTTATTGGCCAATAGTGCTTTATCCATTAACCAGTATGAGAAACATATATACAGAATGACACCTCCCATCATCTCTTTTCTGTCTAAAATAAAAAAGAAGGGTTTTAACCTTAGCATAGCAAAATATATCACACAACAGTTATCAAATAAGAATCACAGTTAGCAATATTTAGTCCATTAACATTTAGCAAGATTTAAAGAAAATATTTCATTATCTATCTTATCTTTGTGAGTCTAAAATCTTATATGTAACTTATCTTTAATCCTAACTAAGGAAACCTATAACCATAACTA
Organism: Cricetiscus sungorus; assembly: GCA_030556225.1. Classification (NCBI taxonomy): domain Eukaryota; kingdom Metazoa; phylum Chordata; class Mammalia; order Rodentia; family Cricetidae; genus Cricetiscus; species Cricetiscus sungorus. Next base: position 42,446,016 of record JANBXA010000729.1, on the reverse strand, counting down.
TCTGTCTTTAACTCCTTCAAAGACCACAGAAGGATAATATGTAAATTCTAGAAATGACAGAGACAACTCACTTCCTGGTCAGTCACCTGAAGTTCATCTGTAATGTTCCATCTTCAGCCCATAGGCCATAGTGTGTCTGGCAGACTCCTCAGCAGAGCAGAAAGCTGTCCATCTGTATTGACAGTTTGTCAGTCATTTTTCTCTGTGTCCTGTAGACTGTCTGGCAGCCTCTTCCATGAAGCAGGAATCCTGTAGTAATGTCCATCTTGTTTCAGCAGTCACTTTCCTGTGGGCCCTGCACGTCCAGTTTATACAGCATATAGTCAAACAGTCTAGACAAGAGCAATATCTTGCCCATATGGCTAGTCTTGCCATATTGAAAGCAAACTTCATTGTGTTGTTTCTTCTATGTCCATCTTTCTTTCTGATGCAGGTGGTATTGCCAGGGGCAGTTATGTCTCACTATCAAGAAAATCCCTAAACCATATTATATGCCATATTCTGTAGGTCTTTGAAAGGTTTGAAGAATTCCTATTCATCTCAAATACATCTTGAAAACCTAACTAAATTAACTCTAAATTTTCACTACCATAGGTAATTATCTATAATCTGTGTTAAACTATACATTACATTCTAAATGAGCCATATAAACACAATACCTAAACAAGAGGAGAAATATACTTATCACAAAATTGACCTTAAATTTGTATCAATAAATGAAAATGCATTCTAAAACAAAGTATTCATATCTATACCATAATTCCCTTTTTACCTTTAAAAAGATTGGTTGTGATCATTAACCATTTAAAACCAATCCCATTTAAATGAAAACTAACATTTATAAACAATATTTGGGAATTTGGGCATCATTCCTTCCAAACTGCTTCCTGCTGGTAGGGGGTGCTGTCATGGGGTATCCTAAGAAGATGCAGAAATCCTGGCTGTAGTGGTCTGCAAGGCTGCATTGTACCATTGACCTGTCTTCAGGGGGTCTTGCTTGATCAAACCACATTAGTCTGGAAGGAATCTACAGCTTTTCATTTTCTGTGGAAACAAAATTAGAAATCCTTTTCCCTAGTAGCTTGTCTTTAAACTTAAATTTTGGAGTCAAAACATTTTTAAAATATATAAATTGGATTAATCCAGCAGCATTTCTTTTATCAGTAGTTGTTATTTCCTCAGCAGTCAAACAATTTAAAGATAACAGAACAGTGTACGATATCCGAAGTTTCTCTATGCTTTCCATCTTTATGTGGCTTTATCTTACATATTTTGAGACAGGGTTTCTCTGTGTAACTTTTGAAATCACAGAGATCTCTTTGCCTCTGTCTCCCAAGTGCTGGGATTAAAGGCGTGTGCCGCCAAACTCAGTTACTCTACTTTCTTTTTCTTCTTCTTCTTGGGTTTTTAAAAAAAACATTGTATCCTGTTTCTTTTTCTCTCCCAAGCCAACGTATATTTTAAAACACACTGTAAACGTTTAGTAGTTTTTCTTAATGTGAATCTGTCTTTACTATAAATCTTTATCTTTTTCTGGCCACGAGTCTTTTATCTGCTAAACAACATTCCTAAAATGAAAGCCACAGTTGTTTCCGCCCTGTCTATCAAAGATGGCAGCGGGTACTTTTACCGCCAGAACTGAGAGCTGTGCTCACTGCCTTGGTCTACGCTGCCATCCAGCAGCATGCTGCCGGCTTGGAGATGTGGTCATTGCCATTGCCAACTCTGGTACACACCAATAAATTGTTAGCAGAGCTCTTTAAAAGCTGTGCATTTTTGCTGCTTATGCTGAGTCAGGAAACCTCCCTTAAAGGAGCCTCACAAATCTCTGTCTCTATCAAAGTCCAACTGAGAAAAATGCTGCTACCAAGAAGTCTTGTTTGTCTCTGTTCTTTTGTTTCTAAAATCCTTTTTTAAGCTTTTGTTAAGTTTTAAGTGAAAGTTCTTATTAGCCACGTTGGGTGCTATTATGTAACAAGTATGTTTTCCCGCCGGCCGCCTGGTCTCGCTGATGCGCCAGCCCCAAATAACATGCAGAGACTTTGTATTTGATATAAGGCTGTTGACCAGTTAATAGATTCTTACCGGCTAGCTCTGTCTTAATGATTAACCCATTTCTACTGTTCTAAGTATTTCCACGTGTCTCATCTTACCGGCCAGAGCGGCTGGTGTTCTACCTCTCTGGGCTCTCCATTTTGACTCCTCCTTCCTACTTCCTCTTTCCTCCTTGACTCCTACCCCCACCTATCTTGCTTTCCTATTGGACAACAGTGCTTTAATCATTAATCTGTATGAGAAACATATATACAGAATGCCATCTCCCATCAGCCTATGGGGGCTTTTTTATTCAAACCACCACATCTCATATTTGTACTTTTTTTAAAACCATATTTTATATCCCCTCTTCTTTAATCGAGTACTGAAACAGGTCTTCATACTTTGTATGGAGGGTAATTTAAACCTTTATTCATGAAGTATCTGGATCATTTATAATTCTTCCTGGCTTGAGCTAGTTTCCCATTGGCCTTAATAACAGGACATGGTATTACCAAGGAATGCCTTAAAGTGTCTCCCAAACTCCAGTCATGCTCTTTCTTAGCTCTGTTTTGGAGAAGCAGTCTAACTTCCCTTTGATAGTCTGGCCAGTCATCCCCACTAACACTCTATTCATAGGCTGTTGACTGAGAGGAATCAGGAACTCAAACTGACCAAGGGAAAGTTGTAGTGTCCAGTCCAATGGAATGTGTGCTGTGTCTCCTTGAAGGAACATGCTGAACTCTGGAACTAAAACTTCTAGGTCATGGAAATAGGAATTAAAACCTTTGCTAGTGTGTCATTTACAGGTGCCTGTGAGTAGTACCATTCCCCTTTTCCTCATTGACTCCTAGACCCACGAATCCTGGACATGGAAGAAAACCCACCAGATATTGGATGCAGATTCAAAGCATATAGCCTTCCAGAAGACTCTGCCCCACCATTCTAAGCCAGTGGTTCTCAACATTCCCAATGCTGTGACCCTTTAATACAGTTCCTCATGTTGTGGTGATCCCCAAATAAAATTATTTTCAGTGCTATTTCATAACTGATTTTTGCCACTGTTTTGAATAGTAATATTGCAACAGGGCCCCAGACCTTAGTAGTCCCTGAGACCTTAGAACAACTGACTCCATGATGAAAGTATTATTTAGGCTATAAAACTCAGCACATAGATAGCAACACTTGCCAAAACTAAAACAAGCACTTCATCTACCAAAGTCCGTAGTTATGAGAAAGTTTCTAAATGTACTAACCTTGCTTTTTGACTTCTGTAGTTCTACTTCAGACTGTTTATGTTAACTGAAGTATGTCAACCCAGGTCATGCTTTTTTTTTGTATTTAAAAGCTCATCCTGAGAAAGGCTTGGGGCTATACTGGGATCCCAAGCATTCTGTGTAGTTGCCAGCTGGCTAATAAAGACTTCCTATTGGCTTAAACCCATGTCCAAGCAGTCTTATTTGGTGAATATCCCATAACAGTACAAATATGTGCAAAAAGGCAAATATGCAGACTATCTGATATGTGACCCCTGTGAAAGGGTCATTGGGCTTTCAAAGGGGCTGCTACCCACAGGTTGAGAAGCACTATTCTAAGCTATTGTTCTCTACCACTGAGCAACCCCCAGCCCCACAATTTCTTTAAAGTTAAAACATTTGACTTATGACTCAGTGACTCAGTGCTAGGTCTTCATTCCAAATAGCAAATGTGATCACAAGAAGTTGTGTGTGTAAATATCCATAAAGCTTTATTAAAAACAGCTAAGCCTGGATGGCTAGGGTAAAATGCACATGACTACCTGAGTTTAGATTCCCTATATCTATATAAAAGCTAGACATTGTGGTTTGTGTTTTTAACCCCAATGGTGAGGAGTAGGCCACAGGTGGGCCAGGAGCTCTTGTTGACTACCTAAAGGCAAAAGAGCAAGATCCAGGTGCAGTCATAAATCTCAGCTAAAAAAATAAGGTGAAGTAGTGAGTGATTAGAGATAACATCCTGGCATCAATCTCTAGTCTTTACATGTGCCCATACATCAAGGTAAGGATACCTGCACATGGTTGTACCTAGATACCACACACACACACACACACACACACACACACACACACACACACACTCAAGAAAGAGAGAGACAGAGAAGAGGTAGAAAGACATACATACATACATATATACATACATACATACACACATACATAGAGACAGAGATAGAAAAACAGAGAAACAGAGAACCAACACATGAGCTTAAAAGCCCAGGCCTATAAACCTGGCACTCAGGAGACCAAAGCAGGATTGTTATGAATTCAGAACAAACTTGGCCTACAGAGAGATCCTTAATATGCATGTGCATAGGCATATGCACAAACAAACCAGTAAACAAACATTAGACAAAACAAGCCAAATCAACTCAAACAAATCACTTAGCCATGCATCAACTGAGTAAGTGTATAAAATTTTAGATGTGCATACATGGAATGAGATGCTTCGATAAAAGAAAGCAAAGGGGCGAGCAAGATGACTCAGTAGATAAAAGCACTTGCTTCCCAGACTATCAACCTGAGTTTGATACCTAAAACTCTCATGGCAGAAGGAGAGCCTACTCATGTAAGTTGTCCTCTACACACACACACACACACACCCAAACACACACACACACACACACACACACACACACACACACACACACCATATAGACACATGCCTTTACTAAGGAAACAAAAACATTATGTGAAATCACAAAGCCAGTAACAAAACATTCCATTTATATTGGATTCAAGACAAGGCCCATTATAGTAGCAAAAGTAATTGCATGGTTGCTGTGGTGATTTGAATAAAAATGTTCTTCATTAGTAAGTGTGGCCTTGTTGGAGTAGGTATGGCCTTGTTGGAGGAAGTGTGTAACTGGGGGTGGGGTGGGGAGAGAGGGGATTTGAGATTTCAGATGTTCAAGTCAGGTCTGATGGATGACTGCTTCTTCCTGCTGCTTGTGGATCTCAGCTATCTCTCCAGCACTGTCTGTCTATGTGCCACCATGCTTCCCTCCATGATGATAATGGAGCAGCTCCAGTCAAATGATTTCCTTTATAAGAGTTGCTGTGGTCGTGGTGTGTCTTTACAGGAACAGAAACCCTAACTAACACACTTGCTTTGAAGCAGGGTTCCAGCCAATGAAAGACTGCAAGAGGCAACTGGAAAGCCTTGGGAGTGAAAGAAACATTCTAAACTTGATGCTGTGGTTGCACATCATATGTTACTCAGACTAATTAAGTGGTCCACCTGAAGGAAACTTTTTGTTTGTTTGCTTGTTTTTGTTTTTGAGACAGGGTTTCTTGGGGTTGGTGTCTGAAATGTCCCTCACAGTTGCATGTACGAGCACTTGATTACCAGCAGGTAGTGCTGTGTTGAGAAGTTGTGGATCATTGCTAAAAGAAAGACGCTGTGTCTGGACTGCTGCTATGATGTACACAGATGCTTAATGTTCCCACCACCTCAGACTGGAGCCCTGCTGCCCTGCTTTCCATGCCCCGAACCCTGAGCCTAAATACACTCTTACTCCCATCCTCCCATTTTTTTTTCTTTCTGGTGTTCTGTCACAGTGATAAGAAAATTAGCACAGTCTCTCTGGAGCTGAGGTTGACCTTGAACTTGCTATGTAGCTCAGACTATCCTTGAATGTATCACCCTCCTACCTGCCCCCACTAGTACTGGAATTATAGGCGTGTCCCAGTACACCTAAGAGACTAATTTAATTGAATGTAGATTGTTCCATATCTGGGGAGTACTGAGATTCAGTGATAGAGCTGGATCTGCTTAAGGGTTTAGAAATGATGCTCTATTAAGCAGTAATTAGGTGTTGGGGTACTGCTCTTGGCAGGGAATAACTCAATTCTCATGGTCCTCAGGGTGTGGACTGGAATAAACAGGCCCACTTCATGTGCTTGCCTCTTCAATACTTGGTGATTTCTCTTCCTGCTTCCCCATCATGTTGTGAGGCTGCCAAATGTACTCTCACAGGCTGCCCAGTAAATGGTAGGACCCACCTTGGAATTTGTCCTCTCAAATAGTGAGCTAAAAGAAGCTCTTTAAAAGTTGTAGCTTTACACTTTTTATAACAACAGAATAAGAGCTAACAGAGTGTTAAAACAAGATTCAATTTTAATTGTATCTGTATATCTCTGTGTATTTGTGAGTACCGAATGTGTGGGTGCCCATGGGGGCAGAGTCACAGGCACTTGTGTGGGCCCACTAATTAGGGTTCCACTTAGGAACTTGGGCCCTTTAGAGGAGCAGCAAGTACTTTTAACTGCTTGCTGAGCTATCTCTCCATCCCTTAAGGATTAGGGCTATATGATCTTGTTTCCTTATCTGTTATGTGAGGACACAGTGAAGAGGTGACACCTGAGAACCAGAGACCATGTCCTCCCTGAAAATGAGGCTTGTGGCCCCATGACCAGGGTTTCTAGTCTCCAGATCAGATAGCAATAATCTCTGTGTAATTCAGATGGTGAAAGATTCACATATGATGACAGCTTAAATGAACTAGGATACTAGATTTCTAATGTCTGGTTTTGCTACTGGACACCTAGAAGTGAGAGATGGGCAAGGGGGTTCTGTCCTTCTGAATTGGGGAGTGCCCTCAAAAAGACAACCCCAGGAAAAGAGGGCCTATAAAGTCAGAGGAAGGAGTGAGAGGGTGGAAAAAATAGAGGTGAAGACGGGAGCTGGACCAGGGAGAGTGTGGAGGAAGCCAAGCATCCTTTGGGTGCATACATGTTCACAGCTTCCTGGGGGAACTTACTGTGTGTACAACAAGAGCAGGCTCCTGGAAGGCTTAATAGTAAATACCATGCAGATTGTACTTTGTGAATGCTGACTGAAAGGAGAAGTAAAGAGGGGGGTGAAAGACTATGTAAGTGACAGTGCTATTTTAGCCCTAGGTGGGCATGTGGACACCTCAGACTTACCCCAGCTGCACTCAAGCCACGTCTCCGACAGAGGGCACTACTGTTCTGTGCAATTCCTGATTACAGAAAGTCATGTCTAAAAATGTTCATAACAGCTTTGTGAAAGGGAACAAAGGCCTAGGCTTGGTGTTGCTTTTCTCTAATTCTAGTATTTAGGAGGTAGAGGCATAGGACGGAGTCTAAGATTAGCTTGGACTACATAGTGAAATCATCTTGGAAAATAAGAGCTGAGAAATGGAAGCCATTTAGATGTGCAATGAGTAATAAAGTGCAGTGTGAACATACATGAACTCTACAATTAAGCTTGGACTACATAGTGAAATCATCTTGGAAAATAAGAGCTGAGAAATGGAAGCCACTTAGATGTGCAATACTGCTGAGTAATAAAGTGCAGTGTGAGCATACATGAACTCTACAATTAAAGGAAACAACCTGAATCTCAAAACCTTATGTGAAGTGGCAGAGCCAGTCACAAAAATTCCATCAGATTCCAAGACAAGGAACACTACAGCTGCAAGAAAAGTAAGATAGTGGGGTTTGGAGCATTTTCAGGGCAATGACTTCAGAAGGGCATGAGGGAAGTGTTTGGGGTGGAAGAAACATTCAATGCCAATGTAGTGGCAGCTGCAAATCTTAAGACTTTACTCAGACTTACTGAGCCACATTCCTGAAAGATTAGTTTAATTGTATTTAAGTCATTCCACACTGGGCTGAGAGTATAGTTCATTGGCAGAACATCTGCATGGAGCCCTAAGATCAATCCATATCATCATAAAAAATATCCATACTCAAACTGTTTAAAAATGTAGCAACTGTTAAAAGTCTAAAGCATGTTCTCGGCATGCTATTTGGAAATTCAGTATGCAACCACAGAACTGAAAAACAGAGACATACTTGCAGTGGAAACTCAATAAGTGCTTTGTATTTGTAGTGGAAACAACATGGTCACTGTTCACTAACAGAAAATCTACCCCTGTCCCCAGTTTAAGTCTTCAGGGTCTTAATGTTATCATTTTCTGACCCCGAATGCACAAGCAGATAGTGTGAGGATTTTCATCCTTTACCTCCAGACTCATGAAACTCATGTTGGGATTAAATACAGTAAATGAAAAGAGGAGTTTCAAATGGGTGTGGTGGTACATACCTTAAATCCTAGCAGTCAGGAAGCAGAGGCAAAAAGATCTCTATGAGTTCATGACCAGCCTGTCTTAATAGAGAGTTCCAGGACAGCATGGAGTAACCCTGTTCCTAAAATGAAAAAAAAAAAAAAAAAAAAAAAGATAGAAAGGAGGAATTTCCCCCTGGGAACAGGTTACTGCCATAGGGGTGTACCACAGTACAAGTGGAGGATAGATTGCTTTAAATGCCAATTGTAGGCAATATCTAGTCTGTAGGGACAGTATCTTAAGCCTGACATATTTACATTTTCCATTATTAGTGACACAGTGGCTACGATCTGGGCCAACAACTCTAGGGGTTGCCTGAGTAGAAGTTCTCCATCTACCACATCAGAGATTATCTTGAAGATCTGAGGGGTGTTAATGGTTAATGTTGAAGGTCAATAATGTTCACATTATGGTGTTCTCTGATTGCCACCATTTCCTTTTTTCTTAGAATGCTTATTTATCCCTGTAGTTTAAAGAGATACTATGCTTGATTAGCCTGTCTTGGTGTTCATCTTTTACCTATTACTACACAAGAGAAAACTATGGAGGTAAGTAGTAATGACCATTACCCCACTTGATTTCCCCATGCCCATCCTCTGTGGTCTACAATTCCCCTCCCTGTTAATCGCTAGAATCTCCTCCACTCCTGCCTCTGGATTTACAGGGTCTCTGAATCCATGGGCTCACATCCAGATAGTTTGGCCACCATCTGTAAATAGGCCAGACAGGGTCTGGCTTGCCCTTCCAAGCAGAGGAGTTTCCCCAACACCAGCTGTATGCTATTGCCCCTAAACATCACATCATATCATGTGTAGATTGTGATAAGTATAAAATTGTTTTTATTTTATATTACTTAAAGGTGACAAGAGGAACATTCCCATGTGAATATTTGTTTTATGCCAATGACAGAAACAATGGAATCTTAAAATTTGCAGGCAAGTGGATGGAATTTGAAGAAACCATTCTGAATGAGGTACCCCAGTCACAAAAAGAGGAACATGGTATGTACTTGCTCACATATGGATTTTAGACATAGAGCAAATGATCACCAACCTATAATTCACACCGCCAGAGGAACTAGGATACAAGGATCCTAGAAGATTCATAAGAGATTCATAGAAAGTCCCTGACAGAAGGGGGAAGGGACAAGATCTCCAGAGCACATGGGGAGTAGGGGGTGCAGTGAGTGGAGAGGGAACTAGGAGAAAGAGAAGGGGAGGAGAGGAAAGCACGTGGGACTAGGGAGATTGAGTCAGGGGAGGAATAGACAAGAGAAAAGAAGAGAGAGAGAGAGAGAGGACATAAAAGAGGGAGCCATTATAGGTTTGAAGAGAAAACTGAACCTAGAGAAATGTCTAGAGACCCATAGGACTGACCCCAACTAAAAATTTGAGCAACAGTGGAAAGGCTACCATAAATGCCCTCCCTTCCCTGATAATGAGATCAATGACTAACTTATCCACCATCATAGAGCCTTCATCTAGTAGCTGATGGAAACAGAAGCAAACACCCACAACTAAACACTAAGCTGAACTGGAATCCAGATGCAGAGAAGGAGGACAAGACCAGGCTGTAGAAACACATAGAGACAGCTGACCTGAACAAGGAGGAGCTAATGGGCCCCCAGACTGATAGCTGGAAATCCAGCATGGGATTGACCCAGACCCCCTGAACATGGATTTTAGCTAGAAGGCCTGAGCAATCTGAAGGACCTCAGACAGTGGAACCCGGATGTATCTCTGGTGCATGAAAGGACTTTGGGGGCACATCTCCCATGGAGGGATACTCCCTTAATCTAGAGACAGGAGAGAAGTCCTAGTCCCTACTCCAAATGACTTGACAGATTTAGATGACCCCCTCCTGGAGGGCATCACCCTATATGTGGAGTGGGGTGGGTGGGAGGGGAGGGTGGTTTGGGTCATGAGAGGGTGGGAGAGAGGGAAAGAAGGAGGGAGGAAGGGAGGGAAATGGAACTGGGGTCAATATGTAAAATAAAAATAAAATACACACACACACACACACACACACACACACACACACATACACACATATATATATATATGAATACCCAGGTGCAGTTTTATTGACCATTGCCTTAGCTACTTTTCTATTGTTGAGAAGAGACACTATTATTAATGTGCCTTATAAAAGAAAAAATTTCACTGCGGGCTTGCTTACAATTTCAGAGATTGAGTCCATGATCATTATGATACATCTGGAGTAATAGGCATCAAGGCATCAAGGATTGCAAATACACCCTGGAAACCGTATCCTCCTGACTCAATTTCTCATAAGGGCTCAGGGAACATAGCTTTTGCCCTAGGGAAACAAAAAACAAAAAACAAAACAAAACAAAAAACATAAACAAAACCAAACAAAAACCCCAAAACTTCTTCCCTTGCCCAAGGCAGGGTGCATAGGGAAGATAATCTGTAGATTTAAGCAATGTGATATGGGGCTAGGAACTGTATGCCTGAGGCCTAGGAAACTTGCCCAAAGTCCTTCTGGAAGACACAAGGGTACTCATATGGCCAAGGAGATGACACTCAGAACTCATTGGCATTAAGAAGGCATTATTAGCTTCATTGTTATCTGAGGGTCAGTAGCAGCTACAGCCCATAGATATAGTCACAATCAAACACAAAGAAGGAAATGTCACATATGTCCTTCTGTTCCCAACTTTCTGCCTTTGACTTGCAGGTACAGCTGCTGAAAGCCCCTCTGCTGGGCACTGTCCTCACTCATCCTAGACCTCAGTGTATTACTTCAGGGTTTTGGTGTGGGCACTGGGTAGGGCATTGTGGTGGTTTGAATGTAATTGGCTCCCATAATCTCATAGGGAGTGGCACTATTAGGAGGTGTGGCTTTGGTGGAGTGAGTAATGACTTGTTGGAGGAAGCATGTCATTGTTGGGTGCAGGCTTTGAGTTTTCCTATGCTCAGAATACCACCCTGTGTGTCATTTGACTTCCTCTCAGCTCCAGCACCACATCTGCCTACATGCTGCCCGGCCCTCTGTCATGATGATAATGGACTGAACATCTGAAACTCTAAGTGAGCCACCCCAATTAAATGGTTTTTTTTGTTGTTGTTTTTGTTTGTTTGTTTATTAGAGTTGGTGTGGTCATAGTGTCTCTTTACAGCAATGAAAACCCTAAGTCATTTTCCCTCATTACCATCTGTTGTCTCTGTTAGTTTATTCCTCCATTGTCCCTTGCCACCAACTTCACAGTCTGACTCTGATGCCAGTCTGTACCCCACCTCACCCCATTATGGAGTCTTAGAATGCACACAGAGGACGAGAAGCAGCCACCCATACACCACAGCATTCGGGAAACTGTTCCAGTGGCATGATTGCCTCCTAGGTCTGAATCTGTGTTGCAGTGGATGCACCATGTTTCCCAGGAGGAAGATATTTTGGGCCTTGTCCATGCAGGATTTGTACCCACAGAGATGGAGGCAAGCAGTTGGGGACAAAGTGGCAGCTGCAGGAGAGCTGCACTCACAAGACAGAATAGTGCCAGAGCTTAGCAGGTGGTAGAAGCCATAGCTGCTGGATTTTCTCACTGTTTGATTCCCTGGGAAGGCACAGCATGGGCTCTGGAGCCTTTCTAGATACCAGCAACTCTTGCCACAACCTTGTTTATGGTTTTTAGATTCACAACAGGTCAAATGTGCCTTTTGTAGTGGGGGGAGCTGTGATTGTGATCCTGCTTGTGTAAGAAGGTTTGTGTTGAGGATCCCCCAGATCCTCAGAAGGGGCAATCCCAGAAGGGGCAATCATTTGAATTTTAATTTAGTCATTAGAGTTGCCTTGAGTGTGTCCTCTGGGGTTTGGTATTGTTGTCTTTCCTTTTCATTTGATTTTACACATTTTAAAACTTTTCTTCTTGCTTTCACTCAAAATGTAATCATCATTCAGTAGCATGTTGTTTATTCCCACATGACTGTACGTGTTCTATCACTTCTCTTATGTGGATTTAGATTTTTATTCTATTGTGATCAAATAGATGTAATTATTTCAATTTTCCTGTATTTCTTAAAACTTATTTTATTTCCTAATATACAACCTATTTTGTAGAAAATTTTTATGGACTTCCAAGAAGAACGCATTTTTTAGTGTTTAATGGAGCATTTGTGGGTATCTATGAGCTTCAGTAAATCTATGGTGTCATTAATTTGGATGCTACTTTGTTTTTGTGGGGCACTTCTTAAGTGGCATACTCCTGTTCATCTCTCCTCTATACCATGGTTAATATAGCAGCTCCTACTGAGAACAAGGTCAGAGTCATTTATCCACCTGCCAAACATTTTTAGACCCTGTTGGTTCTAACACTAGTGATCTCTGGACTCTCAGAGTCTATGATGAAGCTGAGATACTGGGCCATGAACAGGAGTTTCGAATCCCAGAGAACCCTGTCAGGATTCATTAACAAGCACAGGGGCAGGGGTTCCCACGTGGCTGGGGCAGACTTCATGGAGGGAACTGGATGGGTGTCTACTTTAGATGGTCATCGGTGCCACCTGAGAACTTGGCTCTATCTCTCTAGTCCTCAGAAATTTTGAGTTCCATAGCCTGGCACTGCAGGCATTTCTTCTCAGTGCTTTTATGAATGTTTCCACTGGCATGGAATAACCATAGCTATGCCTGACTGCCAGTCAGCAAGGCATGATGTCAATTCAGTGTCTCCCTTCTAACTCTCTGTGCTCCCATTCCTGGCCTAGGCAGATGTTCTTCTCTTTCCTCAACTTCTCATTTGAAGGAACAACTGGGCTTTGAGAGATGGATTGTCCCAACTCTTCTAAAATCAAAGACATGCACTAGATCTTTTGTGTTACCTAAACAGCCTGTCATGTCTTAATCATTGGCAGCAGTAGCCTGATAATAAGCCCAGGCCAGAGTGGGAGAATCTGGTACCAGGGTATCAAGGATGGACAATCAATAATCTTTACTTTGACCCCAACTGTTATGCTGTCCTGGGGTTGGTCTTCCTTGCACTGAATTTAAAAGGGGTACTTTTCCAAATTGGGAAAACCTGACTTGTAGATCAAGTTGACTAGAGATGAGGGGATATGACACAACAGGGTCTCTAGCATGAAGGATCTGGGCTCTTAATGACAAAGAAAGTATTTCTGGAGAATTCAGGCAGCTTGAGGAGAATTTGGCATCTTTGTATAATGACATAAAGTAAAAGAGAGGGTATTTACTAGAAAGGCCAAAATGTTTAGTAACAGAAATAGGTAAGAATGAAAGTCATGTATATGGAAAATGAAGGGGAAGAGGATTATCACAGGTACCAGAAGGTTTCAGGGGAACTGTGGAAGTCAGGAGGACACCCCCGTACATGGACAAATGCTCATGGAGATAGGGGACAGACCTCTATTGTACATATATGGACCTTCTGATACTACTACTAGCACTCATCCTAGAATCAAACATCTTAACAGATGCACTGTGATCATGCAAATATGGGCATAGTCATGTCTATAGAACCCCTGGAAATCAAGACAAACCTCAGCAAACACATAGTAGCCAACCCAGTTCTTCTGAACACACACATACATAAAAACCTTTCCAGGCTTGAGGAGATAGTTGATGTTTAATATAAAATTGTGTCACTAGTTACTTTGGCATGGAAATAGATGAATGGGGTTGGATGGTGGGAAGGGGAAGAGAAAAAGAAATTAATATTGACGAATAGACAAATTATCTTAAAATAGTTTGTAGGTGACATTTTACCTACAAACACAATAGATAGAGATGCTTTCAGATGTTTTCAAATCCAGAGACTGACTTGGGAATCTTAATGTTCTGTGTTTTGAAATTATCTATGAATCAGGTTTCTATATTGAAACTTAGACTCCAATATAATGATGTTAGGCCTATTGGAGGCCTAACATGAGAACTATTAATTATCCCACCACACACAAGTTATCATTTTTGTGTCAGAAAGCTAGCCATCAAAACATAGTATTCCTGTTGGTATTGTAACCTTGTACATCAAAATCTCTGAAAAGATGGACTTTATCTGAGAGGGCATGTATGATATGAGTTCTCCTAAGAACCCATATCAAAGTTCTCCAAAGCTTCTGCTTCACTTAAAGAGGGTTTCGTTTTTAGAGGACACTGAGTATGAGAGCTTAAAGGAGGAAGGGCAGAAGGGGCCTAATACCAGTGGAGTATGAAAGGAGATGTGCACATTGGAACTTACAAATACACACTGTTATTGGAGCACTTATTGAGTGGGTCTAACAAAAGATGTAGAGAGTCACATGTAGGGGATTTGTGATAAATGTGGAAGGGCAAGTGCAGAGGTTATGTGAATGCTAAAATCAATCCAGGTTCCTCAGTATATTTTGGGAACCTCAGGCTAACCCCATCATCAGCCAAGCCCACACACCATTTCTCACATAGGACACTATAGTTCTTTGTGCATGTTCTGTGACCTCTTTAGCTCCTGTATCTTCTGGGGCAGAGTCTTGGTCCAGAACTGCAGCTTTCTGGTCTTCAGGGCTCGGCCCACAGAAGGCTGGATGTTCAGCTGCAAGTACTGCTCATCATGGTCCAACATGGGCCAGTAGGGTAGACCCTCGCTGTTGGGGTTCCTGTCAATTTGCCAGCCAGCAGGGAAGACTGAGGTCACTATGGTTCAAAAGCTAACCCCCTGATTCGGGTCAGAGCAGTGGTAAAATTAGGCTAGTTGTTAAGGGGCCTGATGGGACAGGTGTTCTGATATAGGGATACAAGTGTCACTCACTAGTTTCTGCTCCATGTGGATGATGACTACTTGATCTGTTTTATACCTCCCTATAAGAGGTAAGATCAAAGAACAGTCTCATAGCACAATGGCTCATGAACCATGTCACTGTGAGACAATCAGTAACTGACAATTATAAAGTATCTGTATAAATGTGCTATGGGGTAGTGAATTCTCTATCGCATGATGAGATATCCATGCATAATAAGAAGGCCACCATCTTAAAGGAAGCCCTAGATAGGGACCCAGACAAGGAAGGTTGAGATAGAGAGGTGTGTTCTCACCCATGTCTTGCAAAGTTGGCCCAGTACTTCATCATCCTCTTGTTCAATAGCTTCTCCTCCTCAGTGAGCTCAACTGAAGTCAAGGAAGACAAAGGTCAAAGTATATGCCACCTCACACAATGGCTAACTCGTGCTTCAGATTCACAATCCTAGCTGTTGTCTGACCCCAAACTATTGGCATTGATACCTCCCTTCTTTACTATATAGGTGTCCAAGATTCATGCAAACCTCTAATTGAATTCTTGACCCAACGTGCTCTCATCTACCCCATTACAAATTAGACTAGAACATGAGTGCACACACACACACACACACACACACACACACACGCACGCACACGCGCGCACACACACACACACACACACACACACACACACACACACACACACACGTTCCTCAAATGGACTGTGAGCTCAGGAATCCCTCAGAGATTCATCTGGGACCTCATACAACTCAAGGAAAATAAGGAAGACTCACATTTCACACCCCAGAACAAGGACCCGAAGACAAAAGGAACCTCATCACCATGGTCAGCCTCCACGTGGGGTGGCCTGAATTGCTTGACAAAGGTGGGTTGATGTTGGAACTCATAGAAGTATACAGGGGCACGGAAATCTGGAGGTAATGACAGATGGTGACTTAGTATTCCCTTATATGGCGCTTTTCTTATACATGTTTGGTGACAGGAAACCTTGATGAAATCTGGAAACCTGGAATCATAAAAGTTAAGTGGCAGAGGGAGCTTTGGGCTGGAACCCTACCTGTGGAAAAGCCCTTGGCTAAACTGTGTATATGGCCTTCCCAGTTGAGTGGTTTTGTCAAGTCAATAGAGTATCAATGATCCATTTCCTCCTCTGTACCTAGATGTCATTCTCTATGATGAGACATGAGACCTGGATACCACACTGCTCCACAGTGCTCACCCATCACCTGCATCTCTGAGCTGCTCCCCTAAGCCTTGTTACAGATGTACTCACGCTGAAAATGTGCTACTTGGAGTGCAGGGATCACAAACATGAAGTCTCCCATCATCTCTGTGAACTGTGATTGGAGGGTCTGTGGGTCCTCAGTGTCCCCCATGTACTCTTCCATTAGCAGGTCACTGCACTCAGGAGGCAGCATCTACACCAAGGAGAGCAGGATGAATGAGGCTAGGCATGCTCTCAGCTAGATCAGCACTTGGTATGGGAGAATGGGCCCTGGGATGAGATAGGGTA
Source organism: Cricetiscus sungorus (assembly GCA_030556225.1). Lineage (NCBI taxonomy): Eukaryota > Metazoa > Chordata > Mammalia > Rodentia > Cricetidae > Cricetiscus > Cricetiscus sungorus. The sequence goes on along the minus strand of JANBXA010000729.1, from coordinate 42,429,597 downwards.
TAGGCAAAAAGGTTCAAGCTCCAATCTTGTGGAATATTACTTTTACAGGGCAAAGATGTGTTACATTTGTTTATGTGGTAGAATATTACTTTAATTATGTGAAGGTGTGTTATATTTGTTTCCGTTGCCTTTGTTAATGATATCAAGATGGCTTACATTTGTTTTTGCTGTGTTTGTTTAATTATGTAAAGATATGTTGCCATTTCGCCTTGCCTGTCCAAGGCACCTGATTGGTCTAATAAAAAGCTGAATTGGCAATATTTAGGCAGGAGAGGGATAGGCAGGGCTGTGGGGCAGAGAGGATAAATAGGAGAAATTTAGTCTCAGAAGAAGGGAAAGAGAAGACAACGAGGAGGAAGGGAGGGTCACATCAGGATCCAGAAGCCAGGCAGTTGCCAGCCAGACATGAGGAACAGTGACAGTAAGATTAAAAGCCCTGGCAAAATGTAGATGAAGAGAAACAGGTTAAGTTATAAGAGCTAGTGGGACAAGAATAAGAGAAGCCCAAGCTTCCATAAATAATAACAAGTCTTCATGTCATGATTTGGGAGCTGCTTGGTGACCTCCATAAAAGAAAGAGCCTGCTACACTCCAAGGTGACCCCACATAGAATAACACATATATACTGACCTTTATTAATAGGGATGCTATCTGAGAAAGAGATATGAGGGACCTCCTTACATGGACAAGACTAGAGGTGTCTCACCATTTGTGCTGTTGTGTCCTTCAGAACAGCCTTCAGGTTCTTTCTGGTTATTTCCTTTATTGTCTGAGCACCATTTACAACCTGGGAGGCAAAAGACAAGTGTTAAGTGTGGGATCTGATGGACTTGGATTAAAGATGCGTTGAGTTTCCACTGCTTAACATATAAGTCTCCAGGCTCCCAGAGGATTGGAACTGAGCCTCACCGTAGGGATGATCCAACCATACTCATCATTGTTGACACCTATGATGCTGGGGACAGGGTGAAAATCCATAGAAGCCAACGACTCTTGTGGATGCCTGGGTAGAAACTCCCCATCCACCACAGCAGGGATGGCCTGGAAGACCTGGGGACAATGAAATACACATGTCTATGTCCACTGAGTTACTCTCACCATTTTCTCATTTCTTACAGCCGCAGGGGGCTCATCTCATTCTGGAAGAGAACCTACAGTTAGATTAGCCTGTCTTGGTGTTCATATTGCACACAGTGTAAGGATTCAGGCATTATGCTGGCCTGCCCCTGCCACCTGGCAGAATGCACTCAAGCAGTACCCTGGTCAGCCCAGGTGCAAAGGATCACTTTGAAAGGAAGACTTCCACCACTTATGCTCTCTTTCCGGCTCCTCTTTTTCCAGCTCTCTCTCTGACTCTCTCACTGTTCCCCTGGGACAGGATTGTTCTGCCTCCCTTTCCTTTCTGTCCTTTCTCTGTCTCTGTGTCTCTTTACTTCTTTTCTCTTTCCTTCCCCTCTTGCCCTTTCTAATAAAACTCCTCAGTAAGCTCTATGTAACTGGTATGTTTGCCCCCCCCCAGTCATCCTCTCCTACCATGGAATCCTCTAGTCTACCCCATGTGCTGTATCATAACATATGGTACACGTGACTCAGCACTTGGTAGATTTTCCTGGCATTTCCTACTTGCCAGGACCCTGTAACCTTCAACCCAGTCACTTTTCCAACTAAGGATCTCTGGATTCTTCCATCCACCACCACCACCACCACCACCACCACCACCACCACCACCACCACCACCACCACCACATCTGGTAAACTCACCCTTCCTTCTCTACCTTTGCCCATGCTTCCATGAATTAGGACTTGTATTGAGACTGTGGTCTCTTGCCTTTTTGGCCCAGTAAAATACCCCAGTACAAAAACCCAGTACTGGGTGACCACATGCCTCTTGGACCCCAGAAGCCCTGGCTCCTGATTTGTGCCTGATGAACCACAAAATCAGCTTGTGCCTCTTGTATCTGATCTGCCCTTAGTGTCTGGAACACTGAAGTAGGCTTTGGATCTTCTCTACCTCACTCATGGAAACTGACCCCCTCCATATCAAACCATGTGCCCACTTATTAGCACCCTGCATTCTACCAGTGATCTATAGTTGGAAGTGTGGCCTCTGCTCTTTTTCATTTGTCTGTTTCCCCTCTGTTCCAGGCATGCTAAATCCCTCTCCTGCCTGCCATAGTGGTGTCTTGCTGCCTCCCACCTGTCTCATGGTGGGATCCTCCCTCCAACTGGGAACGTCCTGTTTTAATAGACATGTTTGCTCCTGTTCATAATGTCTGTGTCTCCTATCTGTCCGATCTCTGCTGAGCCATTCAGCCTGGGATGGTGGGTTCCTCTTTCCCACCCAGCTGCGCTGCTACCCTGTTTCTCCTCCATGCAGATGCCAGAGGCTCACAGTTGTCTGTCCTGAGACAGCGCCGCCTCAGGACTCTCTGAGAGTTTTTCATTTTCATGTTTCCCCCCATGAATGAGCCCTGCCCTCACTGAGCAATGCCTTGTTTCTCAGACCCACGGGGGTCTGTCAGGTTTTACACCCTAGCATGTCCATACTGACTGGTGCATTTGTTTCTCAAACCCAGGGGCATCTTTTTGGATGTTGTGCCCCTTGGACTCTAGTGTCCTATGGGCTTTATGTATGTTTGTGCCTCACTCGTAGGAAATAAGCCAACAAAATTATATTTAAAAACTTTACAGGATCTTTCTAACTTCTTCCAGTGGAGGGGAACCCGTTTATGGCAGCCACCATCTTGATTGAGAGTGACCCTCTGGCCTAGCCATAGATCCACCCACTTCATAGGTTTCTCCCATCACTCTGCCTAGGCAGAAGGACAGTCTAGCCAGCATCTGCTGATAAACCCTGCTGCCAGACATAATTACTTTTTTTGCCTTTTATTTCTTTTACTGGCTCTGTTGTGCATGGCTTGTTTGCATAATGGCATACCTTTCCAGGGCCCAGTAGGGCACACATTTCATGCAAAAACCCTGCCTGTTTCATCTGCAGCAAATCTGCTTTCCTGTCACTGGTAGTTTTAAGTTTACTCTGTCCCTTTGAATGTCCTGTCTGTTTGCTACAACATGAGAATCAGAGATCACACTCTGGTTCTTCCTTCTTACTTTTACCCAGTCCTGTTTAATATATATATTATATTATATATTATAATATATATATATAAATGTGTCTGGGTATGTGTGTGTGTCTGGGTATGTGTGCATGTATATGTACATGTAGCTAATCTTTTTTTTTTAAAAAAATTAAGCCAGCTTTAACTCTCCATACATGTAAGTCTCAAATATTTCTAAATTGTTATGTATTCTAATATGATGACAAAATTTTTATTACATAAGGGGATTTTTATTCATTTCTTTGTTCATCACAGGCATATATGTAACCTACTAAGTCAGGATGGAGGGCTCTGAGTAAAACATCCCTCCACAGTCTCTTAGCTTGACTCCAGTTCTCCAGACAGATCCTACACTGATGTCATTGTAGCCATACTAAGTATAGATTAATTAATTACAGGTATGAAACCTTACCTAGCCACCTTTGTGCTTAAGGCAAGTAACTAAAGACACATTTTGTCTGCTGAGATATACTAAATAGCCCTCAAATGATCAGAGATCTAGAGAATATGCCATTTAACATGTTTCATTAAAAAGCTAACCTAAGAGATTCACGGAAGGGGAAAGGAACAAGATCTCCTGAGCATATTGGGAGTGGGTGGGTGGGGCAGTGAGTGGAGAGGGAGTTAGGAGAAAGAAAAAGGGAGAAGAGGAGAACAAATGGGACCAGGAAGATTGAGTTGGGGGACGAATAGATGAGAACAAACAAAACAAGAGAGGGAGAGGGACAGGGAAAGGGAGAGGGAGGGAGGGAAGGAGGGAGGGAGGGAGGGAGAGAGAGAGAGATCATAACAGAGGGAGCTGGAGAGAAAACTGACTCTAGAGAAATGTCCAGAGACCTACAAGGATGACCCCAAGTAGCAATCTGAGCAACAGTAGAGAGGTGCTACCTTAAATGCCCTTCCTTGGTAATGAGATTGATAACTAACTTATATGCTATCATAGAGCCCTCATCTAGTAGCTGATGGAAACAGAAGCAGACACCCACAGCTGAACACTGAGCCAAACTCCTGGAATCCAGTTGCAGAGAGGGAGGAGTCGGTACAATGATGGTTGCCCAGTTATCAGTCTGGAGGTCCATGAGATCTCCCTTGTTCAGGTAAGCTGTCTCTGTGGGTTTCTGTAGCCTGGTCTTGACCCCTTTTCTTAACACTCCTCTCTCACCTTGTTAATGACCAGAATCTCTGCTTCACTCTTGCCTCTCAGACAGTACACCAGGGCCTCTGAGTCCATGGTCTCACATCCAGACAGGTTGGCCACCATCTATAAAGGGAACAAACAGAGAGAAGAGTTTTCTCAATTTCAACTCAATGCTATTGTCCCTAAATACCACACTATAGTGTGTGTTATGTGTGGATTGGTATAAGAATAAAATTGTTCCCAAGTCCTATAGCTCATAGGTGACAGATAACAAACAGTAACCTTTATACCTGAATAATTGTTCTTCTTTTTTGGGGGGGGTAGTTTTGTTTTCTCCATCTATCTTTCTGTGTTTTGTGTATGAGAAAAAGAACAACTTTGCCACAGTTCGTATATTAAGGTTAGAGGACAAAGTCTCAGAATTCACTGTTCACAGGGTGTCTTCTTGTTTTGCTGCTATCTGTACTAGCTGAGCTGCTCAGGGAACATCCAGGGATTCTCTTGTCTCTGCCTTCTACCTGATGACAGGAAATTTGGAATTACAGAGACATATTACTATCTCCAACCTTTTGTGGATTCTGAGAATTTGACATAGGTCCTAGGCTTGCACTCCAAGTACTTAAAAAACACCCACGGAACCATGTCCCTAGCCCTTGCAGACTCAGTTTTGCCAGTGACTGAAGCTACTAGGGCAGATTTGCTGTCCACATAACATACTCAGCCTGTAGAAAGCAGGGGTGTGGATTCTAACCCCTGAGCCTTTCAGAAATAAATGAAGAAATGCCCTTTCCCTACATCCTTATTTTCTCCACTGAACACCATAGTGCTAGAGGATAGTACTGTGCCAGGAGATACAGGGCTGAAGTGGTTGGGAGCACTCACTTGGTAAACCATCTCAGAGGAGCTGGAAATGAGGCCAGGCAACACAGCTACTCCACTCTCCATAATAGCACCACGGAAAAGTCCTTTGGACATGGGAGACACAACATGTGAAGACACACTTGTGCCACCTGCTGACTCTCCAAATATGGTGACCTTGTCAGGGTTGCCTCCAAAGTAGGCGATATTCTGCTGGACCCAGCGAAGGGCAGCCACTTGGTCTAAGAAGCCCCAGTTCCCTCTGGCATGCTGGTCTCCAGTGCTGAGAAGTGAAGGGACATGCATCAGAAGGCTATCTAGGTTCTTCTCAGCTGCCATTGCACAGACCAGTCCTAGTCTCACCTGAAGAAGCCCAGGACACCCAGACGGTACTGGATAGTGACCACCACCACATCCTCAATGGCTGCCAGCATGGATCCATCATACATGGAAGCCATACCTACAACCAGTGCACCACCATGGATCCACACCATCACCTGGAGAAGTCAAGAGAGATTCCTGGAAGTTCCTAGCCAGCCAAGCTTTGCAGGACTGCTTACTAGAATAGCAACAGTGTGAAGCTACACAACTGCATAACATCCTCAGGACTTCAGGAACTTGGTCATAGATAGGAATATCTAAGTAGCCCCACCAGGATGTTTCTAGTCCCCAGCCCTACCATGTATCTCAGTTTGAATTAATGGTTATGTGCATAGAGTAATATCATCATTGTTCAGACTTCATTGTGGAACAAAGAGGGGTGTCTCCATGTACCTCTCTGCAGATTAAAAAAGGAAAGGATCATCAACTCTTATTGAAACAACAGATAACTTAGAAATAGAAATGGGGACCTCAGTGTTGAGTCTTGAGCACCGAAGTGTTTCTGCAGGGCTCAGGCTGTAGAATGAGTCCTGCTTTTATCAAAGAGCAACAGAGCGTTTGTTCATTACAGTGCTATGTGTTACATACCCAGGTTTCAGCTGTATCATGTAGTCAAGAGGGCCTTTTTTGACCCAAATAAGGCAATACCTTTAATAGAATCTACACTGAAATGGAGCATTTGCCCCTTCTAATCATCTTGAAAAAATGTTCCCTCTCCCCAAGGTGACCATGGCCTGACACTTACAGGGAGGTTAGAGCCCTCATGGGCATGAGCTGGTGCATAGATGTTGAGATGCAGGCAGTCCTCAGACATGGGGATGGGAGGCGGGGTCATTTTTAGATTCTTTAGGCTCTCTGAATTCATCATATCAACATTTTGCAGACAACTGGCAAAAAGGGGAGACAGTTATTCCAAGAGATGTATGGTGGTAAAAATAAAATGTGAGTCTGGGTTTTTTTCTGGGCCACCTTCAGTTGCAGCTCCTCATGATGCCATATTAACACATATTTCCTTTCTGAAGTCCTTCTCATGAGGTAAAGGCCACAGGCTCCTTGAAAGATGGAACGTAACTAGAATTCTAGGAAGTCATCCAGTTGGCTAGGGCCTGGATGTTAGTCTTTCTGAGTCTGGGATACATAGACTTCTAGGTGTTTGCATGGAGATGGTTGTCTATATGTTGTGACATTCACTGAATTGTATAAGAATAGAAAAATGACTTAAGCATTAGCAAAAATGCAAGCATTTTTTTTTTACTCTCTGTTCTTGGTTATGGATGTGATATGTCTAACTCCTGTAATTTTTCTTCACTGTGAATTCCCAAACATGATAGATTGTAATATGAAGCCTTCAATAATAGCTTTCTCCCTTAAGTTGCTTTTGTTATTATTTGTTATTACAGCAACAGAAAACAAATTAAGTTTGCAATGTTAGAATGTTGTACTCTGTAGGTACTAAAGGAATCAATGGAGAATATTGACTCAAAGTCTACAGTATCCCATACAGAGACTCTCAGGGTACTTCTTTTTCCTACACTGTCTCCAGAGGGAATTAGTTACATATCCTTATTTCTTGGTCACTGGCACTTGGTCCTCTAGTTGTCACAGTGACTGTGAGGGTGGGGTTAGCAAGTATCCATCACTGCTGCACTCTTCAGGACCTGTAGTGTATTCTACTGTATTCAGGAACACTCTTTGTCTAATCAGTCATAGAACTTATGCCTAGAGATCCCTCCCATTGTAGAGAGAACACTGGGCTTAATATGAATCTGTGAACAATTTAATTTTGTTCCTCTCTATAGGACCTGCACCTAACCTCTTGTGGGTGCCAAGCTCTGATCTAGGAGACTGACAAGGTTATTCTTTTCAAGTTGATCACATGCATCAGAAAATACCCTCATGGTGGATTCTCCCACTATGAGAGAAAATTGCTATGGGGCTCAAATGGAGGAAACACTTCAGCATCGTTCAAAGCTCACAGCATCTGTTCATTCCAGGGCCAGACTACCTCTAGGCCTGGAACTTACATGGCTGGATATGAGGTCCCATCTCTCACACCACTCCATGGTTCAGGGGCTTCAGGGGGTGCAAAGCGCAGTGGTCCGACAGGTGGCTTGGCAAAGGGAATTCCCAGGAATCTGTGGACACCAACTTTGGTGTCACTCATTTGGATGAGGCTGCCTCGGACCTGGCCTGTGTGTGTGCTCCTGATGGGGCTGGTCTCTGATGAGTCCTGACCTGTGTGGAGAGATGCCATCAGGGTTAGTTTTGTGCAGTCAGCTGTCACCAAATTATGGGAGCTCCCACCTCTCTGTTAACAGGGCACATAGGAAGGGAACCCAGGACCTCCTAGTTCAGCTGTGGAGTGTGAATGTGGAAGCTTACCTATCCCTCAGGGCCAGGAACTTTTCCTATTGCCCTGTGATGGGTATCAGAATGTTTCTCTGGCCAAAGAGGCCATACCCTTATAGACATTTGTCTATATAAATTAATGATTATTGACATTCTTTTTTTTGTTGTTGTTGTTTTGAAATAGGATTTCTCTGGGTAGAGCCAGGTGTTCTGGACTTCACTCTGTAGACCAACTTGACCTCAAATTCACAGAGATAATTATTGTCATTCTTATCCAAGGTCAGTAGTAGCTGCAGTCATAGCCACACACTGAAGAAGGAACAATTCCTGCAATTCACTTTTCCTTGAATTGTCTGGCACTCTCCAGAGCTCCTTACACTAAACTGTCTCCTCAGGATGGAGTGATCTTTGATTCTCTGACCCTCTGTGTGCTAGTGGGCCACAAATGTGTGGGCTTTGGCCAGGGGATTGGGAGGCACACATTTCCCACACTTCCATTTATCATTTCCATCCCCTACCCTTCCCCCACCTTTTCTCTCACAAGCTCAGCAGCTCTGACTCTAATCATTCCCCATTACCAGCTTAGTGAGCCTCACCCTGCACATGGAGGAGGAGAAACAGGAGCCCAATGACCACAGCATTCAGCCCACTTTGAAGTTGATTCAGTGGCATGATCAGCTCTCTGGCCCGAGTCTGTGCTGCTGTGTAGGATGACCTTGCTTCAAAACCAGGAAGCAGAAACTGTTTGGCTTGCCCAGGCAGGAATTTAAATCAAAAGTATGTAGGCGGGAACTTGGTGTGGTGGGGCAAGGTCCTATTGTAGAAAATGGATTAGTCAGAAATGACAGGAGCCAAGAATAGGAGGCAGGCAAAGTCATTTTATTATTCTGGGTTCTCTAAAGTAGCAGGATTTATAGATCGAATCTCTCTGTATAAATATAGAGAAATGGGATTATTAAAATAACTTACAGGTTATTGTTGAACAGTGTCTGGCTATGAATAGAAAGTTCAAGAATCCAGAAGTTGTGCAGTACATGAGACTGGATGTCTCATCTGGTCTTTAATAGATGCTGGAATCCCAAAGAAGTAGGCTCTAATGCTAGTGAAGGAATGGACTCACATTGAAAGCAAGTTGAGAGCAAACAGGCAAAGAGCCAAACCATCTGTCTCCCATGTCCTTATATAGGCTTCCAGTAGGTTGGCCCATATTATAGGTACATCTTCCTACCTCAATATTCAGATAAAAGGCATGTGCCTTCCTACCTTAAATGTCCAGAGAAGAAGTAAATTCACCCACTGTCAACTGAGCATGAATCCCTTCACATGTGTGTCCTCCATTTCTGGAGTCCAGTTAAATCCACATCTAGTCAAATTAATAACCAAGAATAGCCACCACAGTCACCTTTGCTGCTTCTGTTCCCTCTTTGGCCTTATGGAAAGTCATAGCATGGATTCTGAAGCTATTCTGGAATACTAGGAACCCTGTCCTCACACCTGGTCAGAAAACTGTAGCAGGAGGAGCCAGAGGGCTTCTGTGAGTAGGTACACACTCAAGATGTCACAGGAGAGACAGAGGGCTTATGTGAGTATTTGCACACTCAAGATGTCACAGGAGAGACAGAGGGCCCTGTGAGTAGGTGCACACTCAAGATGTCACAGGGGAGACAAGCAAGTGCAGAAACTCTGAGTGTGATCTTCATCCTCAAGACCTCTCTGTGCTTTGAAGACTGTTTCCAGACTCTGGAGCCTGCTTCAAGAGTCCCTAGTCCCTGCAAAAATCTGAAGGACTACTTGGACACCTCACTGTTTAGTTGTAGTTGTTTGATCAAAACACAATGCAATTTTGGTGCTTTTAAAATCCACAGCTCCTATTCACTCCACCTTCCTGATGTGTCTCCTATAGTGGCCTGCTCTTACCAAGATCAACTTCACAGTCATTTATCTATTTAACAATTTTTTTAGTTGTTTGCATTTATTTATTTACTCTGTGTGTGTGTGTGTGTGTGTGTGTGTGTGTGTGTGTGTGTGTATGTGTGTGTGGCCTCCATATGTGAGGCCATGGCTCACATATGGAGGTGAAAGGACTATTTATATAATTCCTTTCTCTCCTTCCACCATGTAGATCCTAAAGTGGAACTTAGGTCATCAGGATTGGAGGGAAATTCTCTTACCACCTCTTGATCAATGTCATATGTAACCAGATGACAAGCATTTAATAGGTCTTTACTGGCTTCAACACTGGGGTCAGTCTGGGCTTTCAGAACCTATGATAAAACTGAGATACAAAACATTAAATAAGAGTCTCAGAATCACAAGGGAGGACTGAGAACTGAGTGATCAATTCCCCATTTGGACCAAAAAGCCTTTAGTCCCTAGGTCCTCATGCAAAAGCCCAGGCCCCTCCCAAGCACATCTCACCTACACTAGTCAGTCAGCAGGAAAGGCTTGTAAGGTAGGCTACACCATCACCTCCCCACCAGACCCTATGACCAACAAGTCCCACTCTGCCTCCAAACCCACCCAGCCTTCCCAACCTTAGCAGCTCCATGAGACACAGAGAGGACTAAGAAAGCTGACCAAGAGTGACTCCCTAATACTCAGAGAGCAGCCACACTGATCAGTCTAACTGAGGATCTCTGAGACACAAACACTGTCTGCAAGTATTGGATCAGAGCAAAGACTCTGTCTGCATTAACTGGAGGAACAGATGGGTAGACACTAATGCAATAATACATTCAACAACCCAAGGAGCAATATGGCAACACCAGAACCTAGTGGTCCTACAAGAGAAAGACCTGAACACCCCAATGCAGAAAAAGCAGAAGAAAATGACCTTAAAAACAACTTCATTGTGATGATATGAAAAACTTCCTTAAAGAATTGGAAAAAAAAGACGAACAAAAAATAGGAAGAAATCAATAAATCCCTTTAAGAAAGCCAAGAAAACCAAGAAAAATCAATCAAACAAGTCCAACATTTGAAAATTGAAATAGAGGTAATAAAGAAAACCAAACTAAGGCAATTCTGGAAATGGAAAATCTGGGTAAATGAACAGGAATTATAGATGCAAGCATAATCAACAGAATGCAAGAGATGGACGAGAACATCTGAGACTTTGAAGATACAACAGAGGAAATATATTCACCAGTCAAATAAAGCACTAAACCCAACAAAGTTATAACACAAGACATCTCGGAAATCTGGGACACCGTGAAAAGACCAAACCTAAGAATAATAGGCATAGAAGCTAGCAGAACACCAATTAGACTGGACCAAAAAAAAATCCTGTCGCCACATAATACTCAAAACACAAAATATACAGAAAAAATATGAATATCAAGAGCTGCAAAGATCACCCCTGGGTCCAGCAAGAAATAAAGAAAGAAGTTAAAGACTTCCCAGAATTCAATGAAGATGAAAGCACAACACACCCAAACCTATGGGACACTATGAAAGCAGTGCTGAGAGGAAAGTTCATAGCACTAAGTGCCTCCATAAAAAAAGTAGAGAAATCTTACATTAGCAACTTAACAGCATACCTGAAAGCTCTAGAACAAAAAGAAGCAGAATCACCCAGGAGTAGATGCCAGGAAATAATCAAATTGAGGACTGAAGTACAATAGAAAAACAAAGAATACAAAGAATCAATGAAACAACAACAACAACAAAAAAACGTGTTCTTTGAGAAAATCAACAAGATGAGCAAACCTTTATCCAAACTAACCAAAAGATGGAGAGAGAATATTCAAATTAACAAAATCAGAAATGAAAAGGGGGACATAAAAACAGACACTGTGAAAATTTAGAGATCATTAGATCATACTTCAAAAGCCTGTAGTCCATAAGATTGGAAAATCTAAAAGAAATGAACAATTTTCTGTATAGGTGCCACATACCAAAATTAAATCAAGACCAGATAAACAATTTAAATAAACCTATAAACCCCAAGGAAATAGAAGCAGTCCTCAGAAGTCTCCCAACCAAGAAAAGCCCAGGACTGGGGGGTTTCAGGGTAGAATTCTACCAGAACTTCAAAGAATAGTTAATACCTATACTCCTCAAATTGTTCCACACACAAGAGAAATTCAAAGTGATTCCACTACAATCAGGAACAAGACATGTCTGTCCACTCTCTCCACATCTATTCATTACAGTACAAGTTCTAGGTACTGCAACAATACAAAAAAAAGGAGATGGAGGGGAGACAAATTGGAAAGGAAGAAATCAAACTATCACTATTTGCTGATTATATGATAGTATACATAAATGACCCTCAAAATTCTACCAGGGAACTCCTACAGCTGATAAATACCTTCAGTAATGAGCAGGATACAAGATAAACTCAAGAAAAATCAGTAGCCTTCCTATATACAAATAATAAACAGACCAAGAAAGAAATCAAATAAACATCACCCTTAACAATAACCACAATAACATAAAATATCTTGGAGTAATGCTAACCAAAGAAGTAAAAGACTTATGTGAAAAGAACTTTAAGTCTTTGAAGAAAGAAGCTGAAGAAGATATCAGAAAGTGGAAAGATCTCCCATGATCTTTGATAGGGATGATCAACAAAATAAGAACAGCAATCTTACCAAAACACACCTACAGATTCAATGCAATCCTTTTCAAAGTCCCAACACAATTCTTCACAGACCTCAAAAGAACAATATTCAACTTCATATGTGAAAACAACAAGAAGAAAAAAAATCCTAGGATAGCCAAAAACAATCCTGTAGTATAAAAGATCATCTGGGAGCATCACCATCCCTGACTTCAAGCTCTATTACAGAGCTATAGTAATGAAAACAGCTTGGTATTAGCATAAAAACAGACAGGTGGATCAATGGAATTGAATTGAAGACACGGACATTAATTCACATACCTATGAACACCTAAGTTTTTGACAAAGAAGCTAAAAATATACAATGGAAAAAGAAAGTATATTCAACAAATGGTACTGGTATAACTGGCTATTGACATGTAGAAGAATTCAAATAGATTCATATCTATTGCCATGCACAAAATTCAAGTCTAGATGGACCAAAGACCTCAATATATAACCATCCATATTGAACCACAAAGAAGAGAAAGTGAATGCATAGGAACAAGAAACTACTTTCTAAATAGAACACCAGTAGCACAGACACTGAGAGCAACAATTAATAAATGGGACCTCCTGAAACTGAGAAGTGTCTATAAAGCAAAGAACACAGTCAGTGCCCCAGCACACAGGGTCAGTCAGTGGGGACCCTGAGGGAGGGAGTGAGAATGAGGGGACAAGATATGTGGGAGATGTGGGAGATGGAGACAAGATGTATTCTGATGAAGTCTCATTTAATGAACATAACCACAGGGCTTAAGTAGTGGAGAAATGAGGGAATGGGCCAAAGGGAGGATGTGAGGGAGGCAGAATGTCCCTCCAAGCAGGATGCAGGTGTTCTGCTGTAAGAAAACTTGCTATATGATAAGCCTGCAGCTGGAACTCTTTCAGGGTCAGGCTGCATCACATGTTTAACAAAAGAACAGTTATAGGGGAATGGAAAATTACCAGTATGTTAGTATCTAAGAGAATAGTAGGAAAGATGGCTGTTAAGATGCTAACTTTGCTCTGGGGTTCCCCACAAGTCAATAAGACAAAATGGCTCCATACAGAATGGGAAAAGATTTTTACTAACCCCCACATCTGACAGAAGGCTGATCTCCAAAATATACAAGGAACACAAGAAAGTAGATGTTGGAAACCTGCTTTCTCCAGACCCTGTTGGGCCATGCCCAACCCCCCACCTTTTTAATAACATTAAGAGGTGGGAATATTGAGCCTGCAGTCTCCTGACTCCGCCTCTGACAATGGGTGGGATGCCTATGGTCACGTCATCACTACGTCAGGCTTTACCTAGCTGTTCAAGCTTTTACCTGGCTGCGCAGGGGACCCAGTTACGCATGCGCAAGCCCCCCTTTTAAAGCAAGCGCGCCAAGCGCACCTCTCTCTTGCTCTTTTTCTTTGTTCTCTTGCTGTTTCTCTTTGCTCTTTGCTCTCTCTCTCTCTCTCTCTCTCTCTCTCTCTCTCTCTCTCTCTCTCTCCCCCTGCTTTCGGTTGGCCACCAGCTATCCCCCTTCTCTCCCCTCTCTCAACACCGTGTGGGTGCTGAGTCTCATGTTTGTGTTTCTTAGGCAATAGCTGCAGCAAAAGAACAACAGTAGACATCAAACTATCAAATAATCCAATTAAAACATGGGGTACAGATCTAAACAGAGAATTCTCGACTCTAGAGAAATGTCCAAATACCTACAAGACTGACAACAGAGGAAAGGCTACCATAAATGCCCTTCCTTGATAATGAGATTGATGACTAACTTATCTACCATCATAGGTCCCTCATCTAGTAGCTGATGGAAACAGAGGCAGATATTCACAGCTAAACACTGAGCCAAACTGAAATTCAGATGCAGAGAGGGAGGAAAAGGCAAGGCTACAGAAACACACAGAGACAGCTGACCTGAACAGGGAGGAGCTAATTACCCCCCCCCCCCAATGATAGCTGGGAAACTAGCATTGGATCGACTCAGAGTCCCTGAACATGGGTCCCAGTTAGAAGGACTGAGCAGTCTAAGGGACCTCTTACAGTAGAACCAGAATGTACCCCTGGTGCACAAAAGGACTTTGGGAGCACATTCCCCATGGAGGGATACTCTCTTCACCTAGAGGCAGAAGGAAGGGCCTAGTCCTTACTCCAAATGACTTGACAGATTTAAATGACCCCTCCTGGAAGGCATTACCCTGGTGTAGCAGTGGAACCAGACCGGTGGCGGGAAAAACCTGCTCATAGCATAATGGTGTCAGAAGTGAAACTGATAACTTTCAGTTAAAACTTAACAAAAGCTTTAAAAGTAGTTTTTAGAAACAAAAGAACAGTGACTAGTGAGACTTATTGGTAGCAGCATTTTTCTAGGTTAGACTTTGTTCTGCTAGAGACAGAGATTTGTGCGGCTCCTTTAACGGAGGTTTCCAAAATTAGCATAAGCGGCAAAAAAAAAAAAAAACCCACATTGCTTTTAAAGAGCTCTGCTAACAATTCATTGGTGTGTATGAGAGCTGCAATGAAGGTTTACAGTGTGTTTTAAAATATACATAGGCTTGGGAGAGAAAGAGAAAAGAAATAAAATGATTTAAAAAAGACAGAGTGTGGCTGGGTGTAGTGGCACATGCCTTTAATCCCAGCACTCGGGAGACAGAGGCAAACAGATCTCTGTGATTTCAAAGTAAACCTGGTGTGCAGAGTGAATTCCAGGACAGATAAAAGTTACACAGAGAAACCCTGTCTCAAAATATGTTAAAATAGAAGTAAAAGAAATAGAGTAATAAAAAAGCCACGTAAAGATGGAAAGCATAGAGAAACTTTGGATACTATACAGGATTCTGTTGTCTTTAAATTGTTTGACTGCTGAGAAAATAGCAACTGTTAAAACAAATGCTGCTGGATTAATTCAATTAATATATTTTAAAAATGTGTTGACTCCAAAATTTAAGCCTAAGAGCAAGTTACTGGGGAAGAGGATTCCTATTTTTGTTTCCACAGAAAATGAAAAGCTGTGGATTCCTTCCAGACTAATGTGGTTTGATCAAGTCAAACTCCCTGAAACAGAGTCCTAGGTGATCCAGCATTCAAACAGTTGGGACAAAGCAGACTTGCAGACTATAGCCAAAATTTCTATGTCTTCTTAGGATCCCCATGACAGCACCACCTACCAGCAGAAGAAGTTTGGAAAGAATGACACCCAAATTCCCAAATATTGTTTATAAATGTTTGTTTTCATTTAAGTGGGCTTGATTATAATGGTTAATGACCACAACCAATCTTTTTAAAGGTAAAAGGGAATTATGGTATAGATATGAATGCTTTGTTTTGGAATGGATTTTCACTTACTGATACAAATTTAAGGTCAATTTTGTGATTAAGTATATTTCTCCTCTTGTTTAGGTATTGTGTTTATATAGCTCAGTTAGAAATGTAATGTATAATTTAGTGCAGATTATAGATAGTTAGCTATAATAGTCAAAACTTAGAGTTAAGTAAGGTTTTCAAGTTATACAAAAATATATTTGAGATGGATAAATATTCTTCAATCCTTTCAAAGACCTACAGAATATGGCATTTAAAATGGTTTAGGGATTTTCTTGACAGTGAGGCATAACTGCTCCTGGCAATACCACCTGTGTCAGAAAGGAAGGTGGACATTGAAGAAACTCGTTATGAAGTTTGCTTTCAATATGGCAAGACTAGCCATATGGGCAAGATACTGTTCTTGTCTAGACTGTTTGACTTTATGCTGTATAAACTGGACATGCAGGTCCCATAGGAAAATGACTGCTGATACAAGATGGACAGTGCTACAGGATTCCTACTTCATGGAAGAGTCTACCAGACAGTCTACAAGACACAGAGAAAAGTGACTGACAAACTGTCAATACAGATGGACAGTTTAAAGTTTCCTGCTTTGCTAAAAACTCTGCCAGACACACCATGGCCTATGGGCTGAAGATGGAACATTACAGAAGAACTTTGGGTGACTGACCAGGCAGCAAGTTGTCTCTGTCATTTCTAGAGTTTATATATTATCCTTCTGTGGTCTTTGAAGGAGTTGAAGACAGATAGTTATAGTTTTCCTTAATTAGGATTAAAGATAAGTTACATATAGGACTTAGACTCACAAAGATAGGATAGATGATAGAATATTTTCTTTAAGTCTTACTAAATGTTATTGGACAAGATATTGTTAACTGTGATTCTTATTTGATAACTGTTGTATGGTATATTTTTCTATGTTAAGGTTTAAACCCTTCTTTTTATTTTAGACAGAAAAGAGGAGATGATGGGAGATGTTATTCTGTAAATATGTTTCTTGTATTGGTTAAAGAATAAAGCACTGTTGGCCAATGGAAAAGGAAGATAGGAGGGGCTAGGAAACAAGGAGGAAAAGAGGAAGTGGTGAGGAGGAGTCAACATGGAGAGCCCAGAGAGGTAGCATGCCAGCTGCTCTGCCCGGTAAGATGAGCCACGTGAAAATACTTAGAATAGTAGAAATGGGTTAATCATTAAGACAGAGCTAGCCGATAAACAATGATAGTAACTGGCCAACAGCATTGTATCAAATACAGAGTCTCTGCGTGTTATTGAGGGCTGGCGTGGCAGCAGGGCGGCGGAACCAGACCAGTGGTGGGGAAAAACCTGCTCGTAACATTACCCTACATGTGAAGTGGGAGGGGGTGGGGTGGGATGGGAGGGGGTGGGGTGGGATGGGAGGGTGCTCTGGGGGCATGGGAGGGTGGGAGAGAGGCAGGCAGGGAGGGAATGAGAAAGAGGGAACTGGGATAAATGTGTAAAATAAGAAAAATAAATAAATAAAATGGTGAGGGGGAAAAAGAATTCTTAACAGAACATTATCAAATGTGGAAAGACTTAAGGAAATGCTCAGTATCCTTAGTCATAAGGGAAATGGAAGTCAAAATAACTCTGAGATTCCATCTTACACTGATCAAAATGGCTAAGATAAAAAACAACAATGATGGCTTATGCTAGAGAGGATGTGGAGTCAGGGGAACACTCCTCTTTTGCTGGTGGGAGTGCAAACTTCTACAGCCTCTGTGGAAATCAGTATGACACTTTCTCAGAAAATTAGGAATCAGCCTATCTTAAGACCCTACAATACTACTTTTTGTCATATACTCAAAAGAGGCATACTCATACCCAAGGACATTCGTTCAGCTGTGTTCAAAGCTAGATGCCCCTCAAACACAGAATGGATAAAGAAAATGTAGTACATTTACCAATGTAGTACTACTCAGAGGCAAGAAATAATGACATCCTAAAATTTTCAGGCAATTGGACAGACCTAGGAAAAAAATAATCCCGAGTGAGGTAAACCAGACCTAAAAATCCAAATCCAGTATATACTTCCTCATAAGTGAATACCAGACATAAAGCAAAAGATTCCCAGCCTACAATCTACAACCACAGAGAAATTAGAACCCTCTTTCAGAAACAGAGGAAGCAGATGCAGAAATCCACAATTAACCATTTGGTCGAGCTACTGGAGTACAATGAACGTGAGGGAGGAGTGATAATATGAACAAAGGAGTCAAGACCAGAATGGGAAAACCCACATAATCAGCTGACCTAAGCTAGTGAGAGATCACTGACTCTGGTCTGGCAAATGGAGAACCTGCAAAGGACCCAACTAGATTCCCTTAATATAGGTGCTATGCTGCAGCATGGGCAATCAATATATGAGACCCCTGGCAGTGGGTATAAGATCCAACTCTAATGCACAGACTGACTTAGTGGAGCCCATTCTATATGGAGAGATACCCTGTTAAGCCTAGCCACAGGAGTGGGGAGAGAAGGTTGCCTTGGTTCTACGTCAATGAGATGATGGGCACACTTAGCAGACTTCCTGGGGGAAGCCTTCCTCTCTACGAGAATCAAATGGGAGGTGGGGTGGGAGAAAATGGGGGGAGTGAGAGGAGAGGAGGTAGGAGTAACTGGGATTGGAATGTAAAAAATAAATTAGTAAATTCAAAATATTTCAAAAATCTCAAATACTGACAACAAATTCAAGACCACATTAAAAAAAAATCATCCACTCTGACCAAATATCAATGTAATCTAGCATATAAACAAACTGAAAGAAAAAAACCTGACATTATAATTTCATTAGATGCAGAAAAAGTCTTTGACAAAATCCAACACCCCTTCATGATAAAGGTCTTGGAGTGATCAGGAATACATGGAATGTGTGTGTGTGTGTGTGTGTGTGTGTGTGTGTGTGTGTGTGTGTGTATGTGTATAATGTGTATCTATATCTATATCTATATATATCTTATTTTACATATCGATCCCAGTTCTGTTACAAGAAGTTTTCCCGCCATCCTGGTCCCAGAGCTGTATCAGCCCCAAATAACACACAGAGACGCTGTATTAGATATAAAGCTGTTGGCCTGTTCTAGTTTTTCTTATTGGCTAGCTCTGTATTAAATATTAACCCATTTCTATTAA
This sequence comes from Cricetiscus sungorus, assembly GCA_030556225.1. NCBI lineage: Eukaryota > Metazoa > Chordata > Mammalia > Rodentia > Cricetidae > Cricetiscus > Cricetiscus sungorus. The sequence goes on along the minus strand of JANBXA010000729.1, from coordinate 42,410,695 downwards.
TCTAAGTATTTCCATGTGGTCTTACCTTACTGGAAGAGGGTCCGGACCTCTGCTTCTCAAGTCTCTACATCTTGAATCCCATTCAGTCTGCCAGTGCCCTAGTTCTACCTCTGTCCACTGGAACAGGACAGCAATTGGAGTATATGACCTGCTTAGACCCACTGGAAGAAAAACTTGGTCCCATACTCATCAAGAGAGGAAGAGACCCCACTGTTATGCACTGGAAGAAGGGATGGGTAGACGACAGTATAAAAACACAGGCAGCAACAGAAAGATCATTATGATGCCATCAGAGTCTAGGGACTCCATACCAGGAAGACCTAAACATACCTACATAGATGAAGCAGAAGAGAACGACCCTAAAAACAACTTCATGAAGATGATAGAGACTCTAAAAGAGGAAATGAGAAAATCCTTTAAAGAAATAGAAAAAAAGACAAACCAAAAATCTCAAGAAACAATTCAAACTGTAAGGATTGAAAGCTAAAATAGAGACAATAAAAAGAAAACACAGTCTGAGGGAATGCTAGAAATAGAAAAGCTGGGTAAATAATCAGGAACTACAAATGCAAGAATAATAACAGAATACAAAAGAGGAAGAGAGAATCTTAGGTGTTGAAGATACACTAGGAGAAACAGATTCATCGACCAATAAAAATCTTAAGTTCAACAAATCCCTAATACAAACTATCCAGGAAACATGGGACACTGTGAAAAGGCCAAACCCAGGGATAATAGGTATAGGAGAAGGTGAAGAAACCCAACTCAAAGGTGCATAAAATATATTCAACAAAATCATAGAAGAAAACTTCTTCAACCTAAAGAAAGACATGCCAACAAAAGTACAAGAAGCTTACAGAACAGCAAATAGAGTGGACCACAAAGAAGTTCCTTGCCACACAATAATCAAAACACCAAACATATAGAAGAAAGAATAAGAGCAGCAAAGTAAAAATGCCAACTAACATATAAAGGCAAACCTATTACACCTGACTTATCCATAGAAACTCTGAAGGTCAGAAGATCCTGGATAGATATTCTACCAAAACAAGAGACCACAGATGCCAGCCAAGACTACTATACCCAGCAAAGCTTTCAATCACTGTAGATGGAGAAACCCAGATATTCCACGACAAAACCAGATTTAAACAATATTTACCAACTAATCCAGCCATACAGAAAGTTCTGGGTGGAAAACTTCAACCCAAGGAAGGCAACTATACCCACAAAAAACGTAGGCAATAGATAATCCTATTTTATCAATAGTCAAAAGAAAAATGGGGGAAATCCACATATAATACCACCACTACCAACAAATCCAAAACAAACAAGAATTAGCAATCAGTGCATTAATATCCTTCAAAATTAATGGTCTTAACTTGCCTATAAAAAGACACAGGCTAACAGAATGAATACAACAACAGAATCCATCCTTCTGCTGCATACAAGAAACACATCTCAACTTCAAAGGCAGATGTTACCTCAGAGTTAAAGGTTGGGAAAAGATTTTCCAATCAAATGGACCCCCAAAAAAAGCAGGTGTAGCAACCCTAATATCTAACAAATTAGACTTTAAACTAAAATCAATCAAAAGAGATGAAGAAGGTAATTTCTTATTTATCACAGGAGCAATCCATCAAGATGAAGTCTCAATTCTGAACTTCTATGCCCCAAATACAAAGGCACCTGCATTCATAAAAGAAAAATTACTAAAACTCAAATCACACATAAAACCTCACACTTATAGTGGGAGATTTCAACACCCTACCCTCAACACTAGACAGGACCACAAGACAGAAACTTAACAAAGAAACAAAAGAACAAAAGAACTAACAGAAGTTATGACCCATTTGGATTTAACAGACATCTATAAAACATTCCATCCAAACACCAAAGAATATACCTTCTTCTCAGTGCCACATAGAACCTTTTTTAAAATCGACCACATACTTGGCAATATAGCAAACCTCAATAGGTACAAAACAAGTTGGAATAAATCGCTGTATCTTATCAGACCACCATGGTTTAAAGTTAGAATTCAACAGCAAGGTAAATTGTAATAACCCTATAAACACATGGAAACTGAACAATGTGCAATTGCACTGTTCATGGGTCAGAAGGAATAAAAAAAGAAATTAAAGACTTCCTAGAACTCAACAAGAATGAAGACACAACATACCAAACTTATTGGACACTTTGAAAGCAGTACTAAGAGGATAAAGTGCCCACATGATGAAAGTGGAGGATAGTCACATTAGAGAATTAACAGCACAGCAAAAAGCTCTAGAACAAAAACGAAGCAAACTCACTCTGGAGGAGTAGACACCAGGAAATAATCAAATTGAGGGCTGAAATCAATAAGTAGAAACCAGGAAAACAATACAAAGAATCAATGTATCAAAGAGTTGGTTCTTCAAGAAAATCAACAAGACAGACAAAACTTTATCCAAATTAACCAAAAGGCAGAGAGAGAAAAAAATGCACATTAACAAAATCAGAAATGAAAAAGGGGACATAACAGTGGACACTGAGCAAATCCAGAGAATCTTCCAGTCATACTTTGAAAACTTGTACTCTACAAAATTTTAAAATTTAATGGAAATGGACACTTACCAAAATTAAATCAAGAACAGATAAGCAATTCAAATAGATCTATAACACCCAATGAAATAGAATCAGTCATCAAAGACTCTCAAAAAAAGCTCAGGGTCAGATAGTTTCAGTGCAGAATTCTACCAGAAATTTAATGAACAGCTAATACCAATACTCCTCAAAGTGTTCCACACAATAGAAGCAGAAGAATCATTGCTAAACTCTTTTTACCAAGCTACAATTACCTTAATACCCAACCCACACAAAAATACAACCAAGAAACAGAACTGCAGACCAATATCCCTCATGAACATTGATGCAAAAATACTCAATAAAATACTGGCAAATTGAATCCAAGAACACATCAGAGAAATCATCCACCATTACCAAATAGGCTTCATCCCAGGGATGCAGGGATGGTTCAACATATGAAAATCCCTCATTGTAATCCACCATATAAACAAACTGAAAAAGAAAAACCACATGATCATTTCACTTTGACAAAATCCAACACCCCATCATGATCTTGGAGAGATCAGGGATAACAGGAACATACCTAAACATAATAAAAGCAATATACAGTAAACCAACAGCCAACATCAAACTAAATGGAGAGAAACTCAATGCGATTCTTCTAAAATCACTATCCACTCTCTCCATCTCTCTTCAGTATTGTACTTGAAGTTCTAGCTACAGCAATAAGAAAACAAAGGAGATCAAGGAGATACAAATTGGAAAGGAAGAATTCAAACTTTCACTATTTGCGGATGATAGGGTAGTTTACATAAGTGACCAGGGACCTCCTACAGCTGATAAACACCTTCAGCAATTGGCAGGATACAAGATTAACTAAACAAACAAACAAACAAAAAACCAGTAGCTATACTATATACAGATGATAAAGGGACTGGAAAAGAAATCAGAGAAACATCACCTTTGTAAAAGGTGTTACCTCAAACAACATAAACTATCTTGGAGTAACACTAACCAAACAAGTGAAAGACCTAAAGAGTAAGAACTTTGAGTCTTTAAAGAAAGGAATTTCTTTAAAGAAGACAACAAAATGTAAAGGTCTCCCATGCTCTTGGGTAGGTAGAATCAAAATAGTAAAAATGGCAATCTTGCCAAAAGCAATCTACAGATTCAATGCAATCTCCATCAAAATTACAGCACAATTTTTCACAGACCTTGAAAGAACAATACTCAACTTTGTATGGAAAAACAAAGACCCAGGATAGCCCAAACAACCCTGTACAATAAAGGAACCTCAGGAGGCATCACCATTCCTGACTTCAAGCTCTATTATAGTCCTAAAAACAGCTTGGCATTGGCACAAAAATAGACAGGTCTATTTTGGTCTCAATAGAATAGGATTGAAAACCTTGGTATTAGCCTACACACCCATGAACACCTGATTTTTTGACAAAACAGCTAAAAGTATACAATGGAAAAAAGAAAGCATATTCAACAAATGGTGCTGGCATAACTGGATTCTAACTTATAGAAGAATGCAGATAGGTCCATATCTATTGCCATGTACAAAACTTAAGTCCAAATGGATCAAACACTTCAACATAAATGCAGCCACACCAAACCTTTTATAAGAGAAAGTGGGAGGTACTCTTGAATGAATTGGTACAGGACACCACTTCCTGAACAAAATATCAGTAGCACAGACACTGAGATCAATAATTAATAAATGGGAACTACTGAAACTGGAAAGCTTCTGCAAGGCAAAGGAAACAGTCAACAAGACAAAACAGCAGCCCACAGACTGGGAAAAGATATTCACCAACCCCACATCTGTCAGAGGGCTGATTTCCAAAATATACAAAGAACTCAAGAAGCTTGTTACCAAAACACCAAATAATCCAAGTAAAAAGTGGGGTACAGATCTAAATAGAGAATTCTCAATAGAGGAATCTAAAATGGCTGAAAGGCACTTAAGAAAGTGCTCAACTTCTTTAGCCAACCGGGAAATGCAAATCAAAACAACTCTGAGATACCATTTTACTCCTATCAGTATGGCTAATAATCAAAAACACCAAAGACAGCTTATGCTGGAGAGGATGTGGATAAAGGAGAACAGTCCTCCACTGCTGGTGGAAATGCAAACTCATACAGCCACTTTAGAAATCAGTATGGTGGTTTCTCAGAAAAATTGGAATCAGTCTACCACAAGATTCAACAAATCCCCTCTTAGGCACATAACCAAAAGATGCACATTCATACAACAAGGACATCTGTTCAACTATGTTCACAGCAGCATTATTTGTAATATGCAGAACCTGGAAGTAACCTAAATGCTCCTCAACTGAAGAATGAATGGAGAAAATTTGGTACATTTATACAATGTAGCATTACTCAGTAGAAAAAAACCAATGGAATCTTGAAATCTGCAGGAAAATGGATGGAAGTAAAAGAAACCATCCTGAGTGAGGTAACCCAGTCACAACACAGTATGTACTCACTCATATATGGATTTTAGACATAGAGCAAAAGGATCACCAGCCTACTATCCACACTGCCAGAAAAGCTAGAAAACAAGGTTTCCCGGAGAAGGAGAAAAGGACAAGATGTCCAGAGAAAATTGAGAGCATGGGGGAAAAGGAACAGGAGTTAGGAGAAAAAGAATGAGAGAAGAGGAAGGGAGAGGAGGATATGAGACAGAAGGAAAATTGAGTTAGGGAAAGAATAGAGGAGGGCAAGAAAAGAGATAACATAATAGAGGTAACCATTATAGGTTTAAAGAGAAATCTGGCACTAGGGAAATGTCCAAGTATCTATAAGGAAGACCCCAACTAACAATCTAAGCAATAGTGGAGAGGCTACCTTAAATGCCCTTCCCTGATAATGAGATTGATATGCCTTATATGCCATCCTAGAGCCTTCATCTAGTAGCTAAATACTGAGTCAAACTCTTGGAATCCAGTTACAGAGAGGGTGGAGTGATGACCAAAGGGTTAAGACCAGGTGGGAGAAACCCACAGAGACAGTTGACCTGAACAAGTTGGAGTTTGTGGACACCAGTGTGATAGCTGGGAAACAAGCATAGGACTGACCCAGACCCCCTGAATGTGGGTGTTAGTTAGGAGGACTGGGCAGTCTATAGGGCCTCTGGTAGTGGATCAGTATTTATCCCTAGTATATGAATGAACTTTGGTCATTTCACAAAGAGGGATACTCTCTCAGCCTAGACAAATGGGAGAGGGCCTAGGCCCTGCTCCAAATGATATGACAGACTTTGATGATCCCCATGGAAGTCCTCACTATACCTGGGGAGCAGAAATGGGAAGGAATTGGGGTTGGGAGGGAGACAGAGGTGGTGGGGAGGGTGAGGGAACTGGGATCGACATGTAAAACAAACTTATTTCAAATTTAAATAAAAATATTATCATAAAAATAAAAGCTATATACAACAAGTTGACATTCAATTAAATGGAGAGAAACTCAAAGTGATTCATCTAAAATCAGGAACAAGACAATGCTGTTCACTTTCTTTACATCTATTCAATAATGTACTTGAAGTTCTAGCTAGAGGAACAAGGCAACAAAAGGAGATTGAGTGGATACAAATTGGAAAATGAGAAATCAAGCTATCACTATTTGTAGATGATATAATAGTATGCATAAGTGATCCCAGAAACTATATCACGGAACCTCTACAGATGATAAACCCCTACAGCTGATAAACACCTTCAGTAACGTGGCAGGATACATGATAAACTCATGAATACGCATTAGCCTTCCTATGTATGAATGATAAAAGGGCTGAGAAAGAAACATCACCATTTATAATGTCACAAATATAAAATATCTTGGGGTAACTCTAACCAAAAAATAAGAGATCTATTTGACAAGAACTTTAAGTACCTAAAGAAAGACATTGAAATGAGTCAAACTCTTGGATTCCAGTTGTAGAGAGGAAGGAGTGATGAACAAAGGGGTTAAGGCCATACTGGGGGAACCCACAGAAACAGCTGATTTGAGCAAGTGGAAGTTCGTGGATCCCCTTCTGACAGCTGGGGAACCAGCATAGGACTGAACCAGGCCCCATTCTATGAGGCCTCTAACAGTGGAACCGGTATTTATCCCTAGTGCATGAATGGTCTTTAGGAACCCATTCCCTACAGAGGGATACTCCCTCAACCTAGATACATGGTAGAGGGCCTACATCCTGCCCCAAATGATATGTCAGACTTTGATGATCTCTCATGGGAGGCCTCACTCTCTCTGGGGAGTGGATGGGGGGAGTAGGATGGGGGTTGGTGAGGGACATGGTAAGACTGGAGGGAGAGGGAATTGGGATTGGTATGTAAAATAAAATTGTTTTTAATTTAAATAAAAATTTATTTAAAAAGAGAAATTGAAGAAGATATCAGAAAATGTAAAGACCCCCCATTGCTCTTGGACAGGGAATATCAACATAATAAAAATGGCAATCCTACCTAAAGCAATCTACAGATTCAATGCAATCCCCATCAAAATCCCAACACTATTCTTCACAGACCTTGAAAGAACAATACTCAACTTCATATGGAAAAACAACAACAACAACAACAACAACAACAACAATAACAACAATAAACTCAGAATAGCTAAAAAATCCTGTACAATGAAGGAACTTCTGGAGGCATCACAATCCCTGACTTCAAACTCTACTATAGAGCTACAGTAATAAAAACAGCTTGGTATGGGCATAAAAACAGACACATGGATCAATAAAATCAACTGAAGATCCTGAAATTAATCCAAATACCTATGAACACCTGATTTTTGACAAAGAAGCAAAAATGGTACAAAAGGAAAATATCTTTAACAAATGATTCTGGCATAACTGCATGTCAGTATGTAGATTACTGCAAATATATCTCCAAAATATACAAAGAACTCAAGAAACTAGACATCAAAATACCAAGTAACCCAACTAAAAATGGTGCACAGAGATAAACAGAGTATTCTCAACAGAACAATCTTAAATGGCCAAAAGAAATTTAAGGAAGTGATCATCTTCCTTAACCATCAGTGAAATGCAAATTCAAATGACTTGGAGATACCATCTTATACCTGTCAGAATGGCCAAAATCAGAAATACTGAGGGCAGGTAATGTTGGAGAGGATGTGGAGTCAGGGGAAGACTCCTCCACTGCTGGTGTGCATGTAAACTTGTACAGCCATTTTAGATATCAGTATGGAGGTTTCTAATAAAATTGGGAATCAATCTATCTCAAGATCCAGTAATACCATTCTTGGGCACATACCTGAAGGATGTTCAATGGTAACATAAGGATATTTGTTCAACAATGTTCATATCAGCATTATTTGTAATAGCCAGAACATGGAAACAATGTAGACATCCCTCAACCATAGAAAGGATAAAGGAATTGTAGTACATTTACACAACGGAGTACCACTCAGCTATAAGGAATGATAGCCTCAAGAAATTTGAGGGCAAGTGTATAGAACTAGAAAATACCAAACTGAGTGAGGTATTCCAGACTCAGAAAGACAAACAGAGTATGTATTCACTCATAAGTTGCAAAGGAAAGGATAACAGACCACAATCTCCAGAGAAGCTAGACAACAAGGAGGACCCTAGGAGGCATACAAAGATCACCCTGGGAAGGTGAAATGTATAGGGTAAATTGGAGGTGGCAGTGATAAGGAGGAGGGGTGGGGGGATTAGAACATGAGAGAATGAGATGGTTTAAGCAGAGAGGGATACAGTAAAAGAGCAATGAGATATTTTAATAGAGAGAGCCACAGAGAAACCCACAGAAACAGCTGACCTGAACAAGGAGGAGCTCATGGGCCCCAGACTGATAGCTGGGAAATCAGCATAGAACCAACCAAGAACCCCTGAACATGAGTCTCAGCTAGGAGGCTTGGAAAATATATGGTACCTCTGACAATGGAACCAGGATGTATCCCTAGTGCAGGAATGGATTCCAGTAGCCCATTCCCCATGGAGAGATACTCCCTTAGCTTAGAGACATGAGGGAGGGCTTAGGCCCTATTCCAAATGATTTGACAGGCTTTGATGATCCCTCATTGAAGGCCTCACCCTCCCTGGGGAGTGGATGGGGGTGACATGGGGGGGTCTATGGAGGGGCATGGGAGGATAGGATGTAGAGGGAACTGGGAGAGATATGTAAAATAAGAAAAACATATTAAAAATAAAAAAATTCTAAAAAAAATAGAGAGAGCAATTATAGGGTTAGGGAGAAAACTGTTTGGGGGTAATTCCCAAGAATCCACATGGATGACCCCAGCTAAGACTCCTAGAAATAGCGGAGAGTATGCCTGAACAGATCTACCCCTGTATCGGATTAGTGAATACCCCAGCTATCATCATAGGGTCTTCATCAAGTAATTGATGGAACCAGATGCAGAGCTCCACAACCAAGCACCAGGCAGAGCTCTGGGAATCCAGCCAAAGAGAGGGAGAAGGGAATATATGAGCAAGGGAAGTCAAAATTACGATCCAAAAATCTTCAGAGACAGCTCAATCAAGCTCGTGAAAACTCATGAACTCTAGACCAACAGTTGTGGATACTCCAGGGGATGGAACTAGGCCATCTATATGTGACAGTTGTGAAGCTTGGACTATCTGAGGGTCTTCTGGCAGTAGGCTCATGATACAAATCTAGTACATGAGCTAACTTGTTGGATCCCATTCCCTATGGTGGGATGCTGTACTCAGTCTTAATGCATGGGAAGGTGCTTGCCCATACCCCAACCTATTTACCAGTCTTTGTTGATTCCTCATGTGAACCCTTACTTGTGAGTAGGAGTGGACTGGGAGTGGGCTGTGGGGCAGGAGGAGGGGTGGGAAGGAGGATTGTGGTTGTAATGCTTTTTTTTTTTTTTAAAGTGTTTTTGAGACAGGGGTTTCTTTGTGTAGCTTTGGAGCCTGTCCTGAAATTAGCCTTTGTAGACCAGGCTGGTCTCAAACTCAAGAGATCTGCCTACCTCTCCTCCCAAGTGCTGGGATTAAATAAGCCACCACTACCCAGCAGCAAAATGAAATTTAAAAGAATAAATAAATTATAAAAAGAGTCTCAGAATCACAAAACACCCTGAAAGAATAAATCAAAGAATGCAGGATCAGTGTGGGAAGCTGTCTTTGCAGGGCTGCCGTCAGAGCCAGCTGACTGGCCCACGGTTCATACCTGAGAAGGGGGAGTGTGGATCGAGAAAAGCTAGCTAAAGATGTTAAAACATCTTAAAGAAAAAAAAAAGCAGATGAAGACACAGGACATCATCAGGAGGGCCAATTCAGTCCATACTGAATGCCCTGAGTTTATTCTTCAACATTCTTAAGTATTCAACCAAAAGTGGGGATAATGGCAGAAGACTTCTATTATCCTGTATAAGGGGCAAACAGACTTACTTCCCCTAGTCCTCCAGGTATTTGGTAGCTGCACCTGCCATCCAGCCTTCAGGGTCAAGAGTAAACACACCTGAGCCCAAGTATGTTGTTATTTAGGTAAAGATATCCGCTACCAAGGCTAAAACATCCTGCAGCAGCCAAGCTATAGACTTAGAGGTGTAAGGATAGTTTGAACTCTCTGATCTTCAGGCAAGTTGAAATGAACCCCTCTTTATGGGCCCCGACAATTCCCCCTTTTCAACTTAACTAATTACTACCTGTGCTTCTGCTACAGAACAGATGCCTGTGTCTGTCTTAGGTTGTCGTCTTTCACCTTCCAGCCTTACCCATCATTGGAACACACATTTTGTCATGCAAGACTTGTCTTAGATTGCCTGGAGGCAAAAAAAAAATCTTACCAGTCTTTGACTACCAGCCTCTGTAATAGTCCTTGATTGGGCCACAAACAATCCCTGCTGGAACATTTGCTTAGTAACAACTGCATTGGGGTTATATAAATATACCCCCATTTGGGCCATAATGTCTCCACCCCATACATTTGCAGGTAAACGAGGAACACTGTATGGCTGAAATCCCTTCATGACCTTCTTCGTCCTTCCAAGCAAGTTCATTGCTTCTTTGCTCAGGATTCTGAGTCTGACCAATTCCTTGCAGCTGTGTAATGGTTTCTGTTTTTGGCTATGTTTAAGGCCTTTGAGTGGCTATGATAACAGATTTGTCTGCTCCAGTGTCCAGGAGGCCAGAAAAGTTCTTGCCATTTATAAATAAGGTGATTTCTGGGCACTATGGACCAATGGCTTGCAGCCAATAGGCAACAGATGATCCAAACCAAGAGTTTCCTCTTATCTCTCTTAATCTGGTTCTTTGTTTGCACTTGGGGAAGTAAAATCAATTGTGCAAGTCTCTGGCCTGACTTTACCACTGAAATTTTATTTGGTCAATGAGTCATAACCTTGATTTCTCCCTCAAAATCAGCATCAATCACTTCAGGAGTAACAAAGACTCCCTGCACAGTGGTATTACTTCTTCCTAATAACAACCCTACAGTGCCATTTGGCAAAGGACCATAAACACCAGTGGGAAGGGCTTGCATCACCATCTCTGGGGTTGAGCAGAGATCCAGTCCAGCATTTTCTTCTGTGGCTCTGCAGAGGTCCTGAACAGATTTCCCTGTGGGGAAAATTGCGGCAGAATTGCCCCATAGACTTGGCACAGTGCCTGAGGTGGGTCCCCTAGGTAGTTTCTCTGCAAGGGATTCCCCAGGGCATCCTTCTTAAATTTGCAACAATTTGCCCAGTGCTTTTCTCTCCTGCATCTCGGGCACAAACCAGGTTCATATTTACTTCTCTATTAGGATACTGCCTGACCTGGTGCCCTTTCTGACTTCATCCAAAGCAACCTCCAGAAGGCTTTGTGCCTTTCTTCATCTCTGATTTTTCTGTAGGAATAACATATTCTTAACTGAAGTCCCTTGCAAAGCAGCAGCCATAGCTAACCCCTGAGTATATGCCAGTCCAATATCTGAACAGATCAGAATAAATTTATCTATGTCACATTTCTTTCTATAAGGTCTCAGAGTGGCCTGGCATACTGCATTAGCATCCTCATAGGCTAGCTGTTTGACAACCAAGAGTCCAATTTCTGTATCTACCACTAGTCTGGATGATGCCTGTATTAGCCTGGAGTCAAAGTTCTGAAATAATTCATTAGGTCCCTGCCTAATTTTTGTTATCTCTTCAGTCTGTGCTCCAGCAGCTGTAAGTTTGGCATGCCATCCCCCAAGCTCCTGAGACATTAGTGCTGGCACAACTTCTCCAGGCTCAAGTAGGCAGCTATCCAGTATAAATGGTCTGTCCAGCAACTGGGACCCTCCACCCTCCGGTTTTCCAAAATGTCCTAGTGAAGAGCATATGTGCTCTTGTGCCTTGCTCATTCGCCTTTGTCATTCACCTTTGCCTCTTCTGTACAACCAGGATACATGTCTGTCCTATTCTTTCTGGCAGTCTTCACTCTTCTCATGGCTAGCTCCATTCATGGGACCAGTGTTAATAATCTATTTTTTCTTCTAGCAACTTGTCCTCTCTGCTTCCTCAAGAAACGGGATTCCTGAGGTTATGACAGTTAACTGAATGCTTTTTAACCTATGCCTCCCACTGAGTAGGAACCCACCAACATGTAATTCCAGCTCCCCACATCATTCCATGCCAACAGGAAGTAGCCAGACTTGAAATGGTGCCCATATGTTCAAGAAAGTCAGGATGTTTGGCTGGAAACTCTGCCTCAGTCCCACTCCTCCCTCTCCAAACCCTGCCCCCCAGAAAGACCTCCAAAAGTTCAGGCTCCTCCTCTGAAGCTCAAGGCCACACCTACAGGGCATTTAAGCCCAGGTCTGTAACTGGCTATGTGATTTCTCTCATGCTCCCCTTCCTGAGAGTTACCCATGAGTGCTTTGCTCAGATTAAACATGTTCCACTTGATTTGTCTTACTGTGTCAGTGGAGAGGCTTACTATCATGATATGGAAACCTTTCAATCAGGACCTGTCCATACACTAAGCTGGCTTTTGGGAACCTGTTCCCCACACTGGATGCCTTTCCAGTCCTGATGCAAGGGGAGGAGATAGGTCCTGTCTCAACTTGAAATGCCATGATTTGTTCAAGCCCATGGGAAGCCTGCCCCTTTCTGAATGGGCACAGAGGAGGACTGGAAGGGGAGGGGATTAGATGGGAAATGTGGGGGGCAACCAGGAGGAAAGGAGGGAGGGGAATCTCTGGTCAGTATGTAAAATAAATGAAAAAATATCATGTAAATAAAATAATAAAAATAAGCAATGTAAATTTACCATAAGTGATATAATGGAATTGTTCTGAATAAAAAAGTTATCAGCATCTAACATTTACTGTGTACTAGTTGACAGTTTCTAGACAGTTTCTATGAGTTAAGTCATTTAGTCCTTCTGGCTTATAAAATGATCTTTTAATACTGTCATTTTGCAACTAGAAAAACTGAGGTATAATGAGTTTAGAAACTTCTGAGATCACAAAACTACTAAACAGTGGGGAGTAAAAATAATACTTTTATTATTTTTTCTAGATGTTTATTTTTTCTAATGGTAGTGGGTAGTGGGGAGGATCTGAGAGGAGTTGGGGAAAAAGAAGGTATAATAAACATTATATATATATAAAACTATTTTCAATAAAAGTAAAAATAGTAGTTTGATCATAAAAAATAAATAATAAGATAAAACAGTGCAGGAGAGTTTCATCAAAAAAGGTCATGTAAATGAGCATCAACCAGTGATGGAGTTACATGTGTTATGTGCATATGTGGAATGCCACTGTTGACCAAATGACAGCACACTTGACTTTCAAATTTGTTGTACTTAGTAACAGGATTAGTCATAAACAATTCCTTTTCTAAGATAGGATAACCAGGTCTCTGATGTTTCTAAATTATATGCAGTTTCCGAATGGTAGCATCAGAAGGTGGTTGCTCTGGAGCAGAGATCTGGCAACGATTGATACAAAAGAGCTCAAGGGAATTTTTCCATTGAAAGAAGTAGTCTCATACTTAAGTGCATGTGGTTGCATATCTCACATTTTATGTAAAATTTACCCATCTATCCCAGTAAGTGAGCAAATTTGGTCCCAAATTTGGTCTTCAAAACTTTCAAGAAATAATGCAGATGCTGAAATTTAAAGATCATTTGGTGATGTGTCCTGTATGTCAGCATAAATGGGGACCTCACAGATGCATGTGTGCAAGAGGAGATCAGTAATGGCTAGAGGCCCAGTCAAAGCATCAGACAGTCCTCCTGCACTCACGGGAATCATTCTTCTTGACCCAGCTGCAGAGCCAAGGCTAAATTTATTGTCTTTCTTCTGCCTCCTGGTGTTTGGAACAGGCAGTGTAAGAATCCTCACTGATGATGAAGTTTCTGTGGTTGATCTTCAACAAAATGGGTGGAAGAAGGAGTTTGACAACCTATGCAGGAATACTTGTACCCCAGGGGGCCAAGTTGGTCACAGGTAGGAATTTGGGAACATCAGGGAACAGACAACGAGGAAACCAGCGGCTTAATGACAGAGGAAAAATACTTTGAAAGAAACCAAAGTACAATTTGATACTTTTGTAAAACAGCATAAAATGTAAGTGAGAGTTTAGGGACAACAATAAAGTAAAGTGGCAGGAGGATCTTAGGGGCAGAAGTCTTAGGGGCAGATATGTCCCTTCACACATTAGCAGGCTCAGGGACAATGGACAGGCATCTCTTCTGCTGGACATGTCTAGGCCTTCGGCCATTACTTACACCTCCAGTATTTATATTCACATGTTATTATAGTCACATTTAAAGATTCAGAGCTATGACCTATAACTAAGGAAGCACATTGTATCTTTGGGTTGGGTTACTTCACTCAGTATATTTACATGTTCCATCTGTTTAACTGGACATGACTTAATATCTGATTAATATCAAGCAAATGATAACAATGTTAATAATGTTCAATAAGTCCATGCTTCAGCTTCTGTAGTGTGGGGATTTACAGGCATGTGTCACACCGCAACTAAAAGAAAAATTGAATTAAATATGTAAGAGAGGAGGTGGGGGAAGACAGAGTCAGAGAAAGAGATGGAAGCAGAGTCAGAATAGAGAAAGACTGAGAGAGGAACAAACAGAAAGATGGAGGCAGAGACTAAACATCTCAGGGAAGTGGAAATGTTGGGAAACTCAAGTAGTCCTAGCAATTGAGAAGCAGAGGGTGGTGGATCTTGAATTTAATGATGGCCTGGAACAGACAGCATGTCCTGCCAAAAGAAAAGACAGCAAAATAATGGTAACAATAATAAAAATAAAGACAAAAGTTCAGAAAATATCTACAAGGAGTCATACGTACACAGCCATCCAGTACAACCATATTGATGATTCCCAAGTCCCAGTGCAGGTGAGGCTATTCAGCAACTGGCACCTCACACATGTGTAAAGGGGTTGAAATATGATACAGTCATTTTGGAAGACAGTTTGGCACAATCTTTCTGGGAATTGGTTCCTTTCGTCTTCATGTGGGTCCCAGGAATCGAATTCAGTTCATCAAGTTTGATGGCAAGTGCCTTTCCTTCATAGTCATACCTATGTTTTCAATAAAAGAATTTAAAGACTACAGTCACACAAAGTTGTGTTTGAAATTGTTCATAATAATTGCTTAGAAACAGCATGGTGATGCTTACCTGCAATTCCACACTCCAGAGGTAGGAGAATGGTGATGTGATACCAGTCTTGGCTACAAAATTAAAATATTGTCTCAAAAAACATTACATCTCTCAACCAAAGAAGATTATTAACATGGAAGTGACTCATATGTGATATGTGCAGCTGCTGAGAGGATAAGAGGAATATATATATATATATATACATATATATATATATATGTGTGTGTGTGTGTGTGTGTGTGTGTGTGTGTGTGTGTGTGTGTGTGTATGCACATGCGTGCATGTGTTTTTATTAGAACTCTCAATGACAGAAGGAAGTATTTATCTCATCTTAAGGTCATGCTTGACGGCAGCTAAATACCAGTGATTCCTCTTATAGGATATGACAGGCAGAGCTACAGTGTTCTCAAGCCATATCTAAGTGCAAATTATAGCAACCGAAAACAGTGCACCAAGGCATGAAGGGATTCTTGAGATGAGGAGAAAGTATCTATGGGCTCAGACACTGTGCCAGAGCTTAACACTCGCCTGTGCCCTGGTGTCCAGGAAGACAACACAGGATTCTTCACTTTTATCCAAAGGTGCTGTGAATGAAAAGGGACTTTATCCTTGGAAAATTGGTTCCTAAGTAAGGCAAATTGGCCAGAGGTAGGGGAATGAGAAGTTTATGCATCAATAGGACAGCAGGGCACACCCTCTCAATGACAGAGATGATATTGTGGAAAGAAAAGGCACAGATTGGCCTCATTGTAAATGGCATAATATACAAGAAACTTTGAGTTGCTGGGGTTGGAAAGCTTAAGAACAGCTATAACAGAATGAAAATTAATTACATGGACTATTAAGAAGAGTTAGGATGCAATAGAAAAATTTCTCAAAAACAGGAAGAAGCTGCCAGTCAGGGTACCAAGGACAGTAATCTCTTCTTCTAGACATGTGTGCACCTTCCTTTATCCCCCATCTCACATCCATGACACACACCACAGCAGAGGGTCTTCACATATGTCATATGTATGTGGGCTTCATACATACAAGTGTGGGCTTCACAGTGTCTGCAAGTGCACAATGGCTATAAGAGCAAATTTATTATTAAAGAAAGCCCTCCTGGGCCTGCTGGTCAACCCCCACTCCTGACCCAGCCTGAGGTGTTTATGAACATGTCAAATCAGCTTCTCATAAAAGTGGACCACTTTCAATTTGGTCAGGAAGTAGATGGGATTTTCTCTATAGAGAAATCTGCACAGAGTTTTCTGAGGCTGGCAAGCTCAGTGGCTGATGTCAGATAGGTCTAGGTGCTGAGCTTGGAAAGCCTGTGTGGCTCAAATTCATTTGCAGAAATCTAATTCCTTACGTGTTGTTTTTAAGAGTGGGACCTGTAGAGGGCCCAGAGTGCATAGTTTGCACATTCTACAAGGAGAGCACACAGCATCTTTAATCTTTGGGCTAAACAGCTAGTCATTGTCTCATAGCAGATGAGCTGGCATCCTGACCCTGTAACTCTTGGTCCACAGAGCTCCATACATTTCTACTGTTGCAAATCACACAGCTTATGATTGTTTTTGGTCTTGCGATGTTGGCTTGTTCTGTGTTGCTCAAGCTGGTCTGGAACTCCTTGGCTCGTGCAATATTCCTGTCTCAGGTTTGGAGTAGCTGGAGCCACAGATAACTATCACAATGTCTGAGGCAGTTCATGATCTGACTGGAACAGTGTCTTGAACTTATGAAGAAAATAGGACTTAATGTAATAAAATTTTCTACTTGCCACTTATAAATATATGAAAATATGGGACTTGCTGAGAAAAGGGTGGCGTTTTGATAAAGCTAATTCTGTGTAGTCAACAATACCCAAAATTTCTGAGTTTTGTTCTTGGGGAAGAGAAGAGGCCAGAGAGAAAATAAGGGGAGGAAGGGAGAAAGGAGTCTAGTACCAGAGGAGCATGAAGGAAGTTGGGTACACTTTGGGGCTTACACATTCACACTTTTTTTTTCCAAATCAGATTTTTATTAACCAATGGTAATGAAACATATTCAGAGCATAAAGAAGGTCCCCTCCAACATCATCTACCCTTTTCTGTCCAGTTAAAAAGAAAGGTTTTAACTTTAACATTGTAAAATTACATATAACAAACAGTTATCAAGTAAGAATTACAGTTATAATATTTAGCAGAGTTGTATTTGACAAAATTAAAGAAAATACTCTATCATCTATCTTATCTTTGTGAGTCTAAAGATTTATATCTAATTTATCTTTTATTATAACTAAGGAAAACTATAATTATACCTATCTAGTCTTCAACTCCATTAAAGACTCCAGAAGGATTTAATATTATCTGAGTAAACAGAAAGTGCTTTATAAGCAACTCCCAAAACTCTATAAATGACAGAGATATCTGGCTTCCTGGACAGTCACCCAAAGTTCTTCTGTAACATTGGGGCATCCATCTTTGGTCCAGAGTGTCTGGCAGATTTCTCAGTGAAGCAGAAACTTTGAAGGACTATCCCACCCATTTTGGCAAAATTTGTCAGTCACTTTCTTCTGTGTCCTGCAGAAGATCTAGCAGATTCTTTTATGAAGTAGGAACCCTGAAGGGCTGTCCCATCTTATTTTGGCAAGTTCAGCAGTCACTTTCCTGTGGACATGCATGTCCAATTTATGCAATAGACAAGAGGAGAGAGGGAGAGAGACAGAGAGAGAGAGAGAGAGAGAGAGAGAGAGAGAGAGAGAGAGAGAGAGAGAGAGAGAGAGAACAAAAGAGGGAGCCATTATAGGTTTGAAGAGAAAACTGACTCTAGAGAAATGTTCTGAGACCTGTAAGAAATGTTCTGACCCCAACTAACAATTCGAGCAACAGTGGAAAGGCTAAGATAAATGCCTTTCCCGGATAATGAGATTGATGTCTAACTTATCCACTATCATAGAGCCCTCATCTAGTAGCTGATGGAAACAGAAGCAGACACCCACAACTGAACACTGAGTCAAACTGGAATTCAGATGCAGAGAGGGAGGACAAGACCAAGCTACAGAAACACACAGAGACAGCTTACCTGAACAAGGAGGAACTAATTGACCCCAAATCTGATAGCTGAGAATCCAGCATCGAACCCACTCAGACCCTTGAACATGGGTCTCAGTTAGAAGATCTGGGCAGTCTAAGGGACCTCATATAGTGGAACCAGGATGTATCCCTGGTGCACAAAATGACTTTTGGGAGCACATTTCCTATGGAGGGATACTCCCTTAACCTAGAGGCAGGAGGGAAGGCCTAGTCCCTGCTCCAAATGACTTGACAGATTTAGATGACCCCCCCTGGAAGGCATCACCCTACATGTGGTGGGGGTGGGAGGGGAGGGTGGTGGTGGTGGGCATAGGAGGGTGGGGGAGAGGGAAAGAGGGAGGGAGGGAAGGGAACTGAGATCGATATGTTAAAAAAAAAAAAAAGAGTACCAATGCCTTCAATCAGCAGGAAGTAGTCTAGCAAACTATGCCCAAATTTTCAAAATATTGTTTATGAATGTTTGTTTTCATTTAAAGGGGGTGGATTATAAATGGTTAATGCATATTCATACTTCTAAAAGAGCCTTTATGAGGTACATCTAATAAAAGTTTGTCTAGTATTTTGAGTAAGGAATGACAAGTAGAGTGTTTGTCATACATGTTGACAAAGTGGACAATAATGATTAGTTATGGTTACATAAATGTAGGAATCAATGATGGCTTCTAAATGGGCTGTGAGAACCTCAGGCTAACCTTAACTTAATGAAGTTCACATACTTTTCCTTACATTGGGTATTACACACCTTTGTTTTTGCCATGAGCCTCTTTTAGCTTCTGAATCTTCTGGGACACAGTCTTCGGGCCTTCAGAGCCCTGCCCAAAGCAGGCTGGGATATCCAGCTGAAGGTACTGTTCATTTTGGTTTGACACTGGCCGGTAGGGTAGACCGTC
The DNA here is from genome assembly GCA_030556225.1 of Cricetiscus sungorus. Lineage (NCBI taxonomy): Eukaryota > Metazoa > Chordata > Mammalia > Rodentia > Cricetidae > Cricetiscus > Cricetiscus sungorus. The sequence continues at coordinate 42,391,557 of JANBXA010000729.1, read as the reverse complement.
ACTGTTGGGTTTCTGTGGATATGCCAAGGAGCAGGGAAAGATGGTCACTTTCATTTTAAGGCCTGATCTTGTAGTTGGGTCAGGGCAGTGGATTAAGCAGACTAGGGGACTGATGAGGATGAGGCAGATGTTCCTATTTAGGGTTACAGGTGTGGCCCACTAGTTTGTACTCCTTGTGGGATAAGGCTACTTGGCCTGTTTTGTGTCTCCTTCTCAGAGGCAAGATCTAAATAATAGTGCCACAGTACTGTGATCCATCCACAGCTATGTGAGATGACTAATAGCCAATACCTACAAAATGCCTATTTCTTGGGTATGAGTTTTGTAGAAGGATATATGTATGCTTATGAGATGATCACAACTGAATCCCTAGATGGAGATAAAACCCTTGGGAGTTTGAGGGAAAAGCATCTTCTTACTCATATAGTGTGAAGTTGGCTCAGTACTTTATCATTCTCCTGCTCAGCAGTTTCTCCTTTACAGTGAAGTTAACTGCAGATGCAAGGGCAAGGAATGATCCAGATCAAGCCATTTAATGTAGGTGCCCAACTCATGCTTTCCTCACCATGCTAGCTACAGCCTAAAATTGAATTCTAGTCTTCATTCCCTCCTCCTTTATAACTCAGCATCCAAGATCCATTTAGTTCCCTAAGTAAATGCACCAAGGTTTAATCCTGAGCCAGTGAATTCTCATTTCCTCTAGCACAAGCTAAATTAAGAAAGATACAGACTCAGAGTAGGTTTGCTGTGAGATAGTACACACTTGATCCTGTTTTTCCAGAGCCCTGAATTCCTAACCTGTACTCAAAGGTCAGGCATCATTCAGGTACAAGCTTGGTTCTTTACTCTTTTCATGAAAAACAAGGGAGACTCACTTTTGATACCCCATTAGAAGTATCCAAAGATAAGGAAAACCTCATCACTATGGTCAGCCTTCATATGCCTATGGCTTTAAATCCTTGAGAAAGTTGGGCTGATGCTGAAACTGATAGAAGCATGGGAACCTGAGGGCAAGAACACATTGTGACATCAGCACAGCTTGCCTCATTCAGCACTGACCCACATTTGGTGACAAGATAAGTTGGTCTCAAGTTATCTGGAACACAACAGTTGAGTGTGAAGTCCCAGCCTGGAGCACTGGCTGTGGGAAAGCCCGATGTTAAAAAATGACTCTGACCTCCCAAGGAAACTAGTTTGCACAAGTCAGAATATCACTCAGTGGTTTCCAGATAAGACATCATTCTTCTTCACTCAATATAAGGATTAACTAGATAAAGGATCTCAGTTTTCTGGAACCAGAGATCTTATTTAGACACAGGTCAGGCCTGGGCACTACAGAGCTCACCTGGAACCTACAGCTCTGAGCTTCCCCTCTTGGACTCATTACAGGTATACTCAAGCTGAAAATGTGCTACTTAGAGTGCAGGGATCACAAACATGAAGTCTCCCATCATCTCTGTGAGCTGTATTTGGAGGGTCTGTGGGTCCTCAGTGTCCCCCATATACTCTTCCATTAGCAGGTCACTGCACTCAGGAGGCAGCATCTACACCAAGGGGATTGGGAAGAATGAGGTTGGCTAAGCATTATGATCGCTAGGCAACAGCCTTAGAGGGGATGCATAAGGTCTGGTATAGGGGGAAAGTTATGAATGACTCCAAGCATCCAAACTCTCTCTCTCTCTCTCTCTCTCTCTCTCTCTCTCTCTCTCTCTCTCTCTCTCTCTCCTCTCTCTCTCTCTCCTCTCTCTCTCTCCTCTCTCTCTCTCTCTCTCTCTCTCTCTCTCTCTCTCTCTCTCTCTCTCTCTCTCTCTCTCTCTCTCTCTCTCTCTCTCTCTCTCTCTCTCTCTCTCTCTCTCTCTCTCTCTCTCTCTCTCTCTCTCTCTCCTCTTTCTCCTCCTCTCTCTCTCCCTCCCTTCCCTCCCCCCCACACTTGTAGGAATGCTCTCTGAGCAGGATATTGAGAGGTCTTCTCTATGGGGGCAAGTCTCAAAATTTCTCACTAACAGTTCTGCTGTTGTGCTCTTAAGAATAGTCTGCAGGGTCCTTCTGATTATTTTCTTTAATGTCTGAGAAGAGTTGAAGATCTGGGATGTGGAGAATGTTTTGAGTTTGAACTGGGCTGGATTTGAATCAAGAAATCTCTGAGTTACCATTGCCAACTATATAAGGCATATAAGAGATTAGAACTGGGACTTACCAGTGGGAGAATCCAGCTATACTCATCATTGTTGACACCAATGATACTCAGGACAGGATGAAAATCAGCAGAGGCCAACAGCTCCAGAGGATACCTGGGTAGGAACTTCCCATCCACCATAGTAAGGAATATCCCGAAGGCCTAAGGGACATGCAGAGACAGGATTGAAAATTTATCATCTATCTATCTATCTATCTATCTATCTATCTATCTATCTATCTATCTATCTATCCATCCATCTATCTATCCTGATGGCCATTGAGTGTTCTTCACCATTTCTCTATTTTATTATCTGTCTCAAGATGGTCATCCCCATCCCACCTCTCCTATCTTACCCCTGAAGAGACCTTACACTTAAATTAGATTATATAGGAGTTCATTTTCTACCCAGGACTAACAGGATGCCAAGCCATGCAGAAAGGGTAGTTTGTCCAGAATAGTAAGGACTTGTCACACATCCTGTTGTCTCCCATCTTGCCAGCCACACAATTCTGCCAACCTTGTTAATTGCTAGAATTTCTGCTTCACTCTTGCCTTGAAGGCAGTGCACCAGGGCTTCTGAGTTTGAAGTTGCACATCCAGATAGATTTGGATCTGTAATGGGAGCAGGTGTGAGTTGCCGTATTCTCCTTGGCAGGGAGCAGTATCTTAGCATTTCCAAGTGGGCACCAGTGTCCTTAAATATAGCATCATATTTTGTGATTTTACATGGATTACAGTATGGTGTAAAACTGCTACCATTGTCCTATTGTTCAGAGTTGACAGCTGAGAAAGGGAGAATTTTATCTGCATGGATTTGTGGGTTTTTTTTTTTGTGTGTGCGTGTGTACGTGTTCCTATGTGACAATGTGTATTGAGTACCACATTATGAAAGTCAGAGGACAACCTTGGATATTTGTCACCTTCTTCCTTGTTGTTTGCTGCTGTCTACACAAACATAGTTGACCTTTATAGTATTACCATCTCTGCTACTCACCTCACCATAGGAGCATTGGGATTGCACATAAGTACTACGACATCTAGCATAATGTGTTTTCTGAGAATGTGAATTCAGGTCATCACACTGGCAAAGTATGCTCTCTCACTCACTGAATCATCTCCCCAAACTATGCACACTTGTTTTTGCCTAAGATCAAAGCACCTGGGAGCAGCTTTTCTAGCCACATGATATATTTAGTATGCATATTTAGTAGAGGGAAGTAAATTCTAATCCTTGAACCTCTTAGAAGTTACTGGAAATAAACTATTTTCCATGGTCCTTGCTTCCCCCATTGAACAGAGTACCTGAGTACTAGAGGCCCAGGGATAAGGCAGAAAGCTAGGGCTGAGGTGATGGAGGACACTTACCATGAAGATCATCTCAGATGTGTTATAGATAAGCCAAGACAGTAGGGCCACCCCACTCTGTATGATGGCCCTGTGGAAGAGTCCTTGGGACATGGGGGACACAACATGGGAAGACATACCTAAGTCACCTACAGGTTCACCAAAAATGGTGACCCAGTCACAGTTGCCTCCAAAGTGGGTGATATTCTGCTGGACCCAGCATAGGGTAGCCATTTGGTCTAAGAAACCCCAGTTCCCTCTGGCGTGCTGGTTTCCAGTGCTGAGAAGTGGAAGGAACAGGGATCAAAGGATTACCTATGTTTTTTTCAGCTACCATTGCACAGACCAGACCTAGGCTCATCTGAAGAAGCCTAGGATACCTAGATAGTACTGGATAGTGACCACCACCACATCCTCAATGGCTACCAACATGGATCCATCATACCAGGAAGCTATCCCTATAATCAGTGCAGCACCACTGATATATACCATCACCTAGAAAAATCAGAGAGATGCCAAGAGGCTTCTATTTAGCACAAGCTAGAACTCAGGTTTATTTTGTCCTTTCTAATATTCCTAGGAAAGAAATCTCTACCCCCACCCAGTTGATCATGGCCCACCTCTCACAGGAAGGTTAGAGCCTTCATGGGCATGAGCTGGTGTGTAGATGCTGAGATACAGGCAGTCCTCAGACACAGAGATGGGAGGCATGATCATCTTTATCCTCTTCAGACCCTCCAAATTCATTATATCATTTTTGTAGACACCTTGAGACAATGGTAGATGCTGATCCCAAGAGATATTCAGTGATCAAAACCTAGTTATATCAGAAGACACACCTATAAATCTCACCAACATTGAGGCCTAAACATGAGTTGAATAAGCATGACATCAATAGACACACTGAAGTGGATAGGTGAAGACAACGAGGCATCCACCCTACTCAAGGAGCTACAGGCAACTGAAAAATGCTCAGAGTGGGAGAAACAGTCTTCTCTAGGGAAGGGCATACCTATAGGTTATCCAGTACGAAATGTCCAGCTGCATTACATATATGTATATGTACTAAGCAGGTTATGTTAGGAATATGTAGGCATACATGCATTTAACAACTATCAAGGAAAAAGAGGACATAAATTTGAAAGATAGCAAGGAAGGCTGTATGGGAGGGCTTGGAGGGAGGAAAAGAAAGGGAGAAATGATGTAATTATATTATAATCTCAAAATAAAAAGCAGGCCCTTAATCTGGATTTCTTTCCATTAACCTTCAATAATTGCTTCCTCATGATGTCCCTCTAACACATGATCTCTTTCCACAATCCCTTCCTATCAAGGTAAAATCCACTGGGTCTATGAAGGCTTAGAGGAATCCATATTTCTAGGGAGGTCTCAAGTTGAGTGGGGAAACCACTAATGAGACTGGAGTGTTGAGACTTTTTAGATTCTCTATAGAAATGATTAACAACTGTAGTGACATTCACCGCTCTTGATGTACTGTTTAATATTTGTTGTTGTGGTTGGTTTTGATTGTAGATTTGACACAATGTAGATTCACCTGGGAAGAGAGTCTTGAGGAAGGGTGTCTAGACCAGGTTGGCCAGTGGGTATTTACCTTGATTACATCACTTGAAGGGGACACTTGTTTATTGTGGGTGGAACTGTTCCCAGCCCAGGGCTCCTGAACTGTATGTGAGCTGGACATCAACAGGCACCCATGTATCCTTCCCAATTATGTGATGTGACCAGCTTTCCTCACTGTTACCTCTCCTAAAGGGGCCTGCCTGCATGACAGTTATAACCAGGAACTGTGACCTGTTGTAAAACCTTCCTCCCCTAAGTTGCTTTTGTCAGGGTGTTTTTATTGCAGCAACAGGAAATAAAGTAGGGCACTTTAATATTTGGGTGCTGTGTCTACAATTTGGGTGCTGTTTCTTATGGGGTTGGCCTTATGAGTCCTGACCTGTGCAGCTTTGTGAGATCAGTTCTCGCAAATTGTGGGAGCTCCCACCTCACTGTTACCAGAGCACACAAGAAGGGAACCCAGGACTTCCTAGGTCAGCTGTGGGGTGTGAGTGTAGGAGCTTCTCTATCCCACAGGACCATTAACCATGCCCGTTTCCCTTTTGAATGATGTCAGAGCATTTCTATGGCCAAAGAGGTCACACACTCATAACCATTTGGTAGCATGAGGTGTTAATGTTATTATCAAAAGCTAGGAATAGTCATAGCCGCACATGGAGGTGGGAAATTACCCTTCTGTTCTCCTGACCTCAGCTCCTCAGAGCCCCTCACACTGGTCTGGCTTCTCAGTATGAAGTAACCTTAGACATCTCTAACCCTCTGTGTGTTAAGGGCTCAGTCTGTGGGTTTTGGTGGAGGCATTGAGTGGCACAGACTCTCATAATTTCACCCATCATCTCTATGAGCTTCTTCCTCCCTGGTGTCTTTCTCCTGAAATCTTAGCCTCTGTACTGAACTGGGCAGCTCTGATTCAGGTCCCCATTGTACTTAGGGAGTCTCACCCTGCACATGGAGGAGGATAAGCAGTAGCCACTGACCACAGCATTCAGCCAGTCAGGAAGTCTGTCCAGGAGCATGATCATGTCCCAGGCCTGAAAAAGTTCTGTCTCAGACTGACAGTTTCTCTACAACCCAAAGCAGAATACATATGCAGCCTAGGTAGGACCAAAAGGAATGTGGGGAAACACATGGGGTGGGGCAAAGTTTTTATTTTTTGACAACTAAAGGCACCAGTGACAGGAGTCGATGACCAACAGTCAGGTCAAATATACTCCTGCAGTTCCTTTTCTTTGTCCTTCTGAATGATATAGCTTCTGCAGTTCTGGGCTATCTAGAGCTCTGTTCTCAAACCTAGGTTCACTATGACCACTCACTGGTCAGTTGTCAGTGTTGTTGTGGACATCAGGGTATAGAGCGCTGTACCAGGAGAAGCCTGGAGGACTTCCCTGAGTAGGTAAATACCAAACATGCCACAGACAGAGAGAAGTACAACAGCAGGAGCTCAGAATGAGACCATTGTAATGATTATAGGATAGGATAGGATTGATCCCTCCACATAGAGCATGGCTGTTTCATACTATGTCTCTTCTAGTGGCCAGGTCTTTGCTGGTCAACTTCATAGTCCTTTATGCACTTGGGAAACTTATAAATTTTTTTCTTATGTATGTGTTTATTCATTCAATAACAATTTATTGTGTGTGTATGTAGGTGTTTGGGTACTCACATGTCATGGCACGCATGTGAGGGTCATGAGGCAACTTCTGGGAGTCAGTTCTCTCTTTCCACCATGTAGGTGTGGGGGATCCAACTCAGGGTTTCAGGCTTTCTTGGAAGTCTCTTTACCTCCTTAGGCATCTTACGACCCATTCCCTCACAACAGCATTTCATGAGGCATTGGTATCTCCAACACAGAGGACAGTCTGGGTTTCAGAGCCTGTGAAAAAGCTGGAGATGCGGGTCTACAATTGGCAGTTTCCAGGATCATAGAGAACCCAGGTGAGATGCATCAGTGAGTACAGGATGAGGAGTTCACACCTAGTTCAGTTTGATTTCCTGGAGGAAGTGGTGTGAGGATCCAAGTCAGACAGCCTTTAGTACCCTCTGAGAATGACCTTGGCTCTAACTTTCCAGCCCCTAACCATCTAGGGACCCACAGCCCGGCACAGCTGGATTTCCTTCTTGGTTCCTTTGACTTCTCTGGCTTCTGTGACATGAAACAGTCCTGGCTTCTCCTGCCTTCTCCAATGTGCAAGGCCTGCCTTTGATTCAACATTGTGTTCACAATTCAGTCTTTTTTTATTTGTTTGTTTGTTTTTTATTTTCTTTTCTTATTTTACATATCAATCCCAGTTCCCTTTCCCTCCCTCTCTCCCTCTCTCCCTCCCTCCACAATGCACTCTTGAGTAATCTGTGGTCCCAGCCCTTCCTGCCAGGTGCTTCCCTTGCTCCAGTCCCATAACCAAATGAAATGCTGGGAGAACCCAGGGGCAAATTCAATACAAATTGTCACCTTTTTAATGGCGTAAAGTGACACTAATGGTTTTAGTGACAGCCTAGGGTAAGAATGAAAATGAAACCACAGGAAATGAAATAGTAGTAGTGTCACAAGTATCCAGAAGGTCTCAGAGGGCAGATGTGCTCAAGGACAGGGAACAGGCATCTCTTCTGCTGGACATATCTGAATGTTCTGATCCCATATCCCACTTCCAGGACACACCGCTTAGACATACATACACAGATGTCCCAATCATGCTAATATGTAGTTCATAGTATTTCTAGTCCATGGTAATAAGGATAAACCTTAGCAGATAGGAACACAAACAGTCAGACATACGCAGCTTTCCCCACAGATCTCCATACATGCCCCACATAGACACACTAACACATTTTATGCACTCTTTCAGCCTTGAGGAACTAACGAATATATCCAGACCCATTTATTATTTAAAAAAATGTATCACTCACCCTTTGGGCAAGACATAGATGAATGAGTTGATTGACTTGAATGCCAATCACAGGTATCATCTAAGTTACTTCATATGTTGAAACCCATTGTGAAAGTAAGAGTTGGGGCTTTAGGAGGTTGTCATAATGAGAACCATTGTTCATCTTGAGAACACAAGGTAAAATCTTTAGTCCAGAGAGCTAGGCTTTATTACCCACCAATTCTATTGGCATCTTGACTCTGGATATCTTTGTCTCCGAAGCTGAACACATTTCATTTGTTTATAAACTACATAGTTTAACACACACACACACACACACACACACACACACACACACACACACACACACACACCTCCTTCATTCATGTATGTAATATATATTATTAAGATTCAGTGCCCTTGTTACCAAATTGGCTACTCTTTTTTTGCATTTTTTGTTATTTTTTTCATTTATTTTATATCTTGTCTGCAGTTTCCCTTCCTTCATATCCAAATAGGCTATTCTTGAAATAAATAGATATGCAAGTTATACAGTCTTCATGTCTTTGTCTTCCATGTAGCTGGGTCATAGCTTCCTTCCACAGCACCTAGTAGAAGCCTATGGTGATTTTGTTATATATATACATATAGATCCCAGTTCCCACTCCCTCCCTCCCATGCCCCCTGACCATATTCCCATTCCAACCCCCCACTCCACAGGGAGGGTGATACCTTCTAGGAGGGATCATCAAAATCTGTCAAGACAATTGGAGTATGGACTAGGCCCTCCCTCCTGTCTCTAGGCTAAGGGAGTATCCCTCCATGAGGAATGTGCTCCCAAAGTCCTTTCTTGCACCAGGGATACATCCTGGTTCCACTGTCAGAGGTCCCTTAGACTGCCCAGGTCTTCTAACTGAGACCCATGTTCAGTGGGGTCTGAGTTTTTCCAATGCTGGTTTCCTAGTTATCAGTCTGGGGGTCCATCAGCTGTCTCTGCAGGTCTCTGTAGCCTGGTCTTGTCCCCATTTTCTCATCACTCTGCCCTCTCTGCAACTAGACTCCAGGAGTTCAGCTCAGTTTTCAGCTGTGGGTGTCTGCTTCTGCTTCCATCAGCTACTAGATGAGGGCTCTATAAGTTAGTTATCTATCTCATCAGGAAAGGGCATCCAAGGTAGCCCTTTCACTGTTGCTCAGAATTTAAAAAGTATGCATATGTTATAAAAGGGGATTTACTAGAACGGACTTATATGATAGGGATCGAATACTTTAACAATGACTGTATGTAATCTGGAGACCCTAAGTTCTGCTCAGTTCCTAAATCCCAAAGCCTCAGAGGTTCCAATCTGGCACTGAAGACCAGCAAGACTCCTTAGAGTTGTTGGTCTTCATCCCACATGGATGGCTGAAGACAGCAGCAGCAGCAGCAGAGATGAACACAGTGAAAAGGGTAGGTTGGTTAGAAACATTGCTTTTTCTTTATACCTTCTTATATCTAGGACACAGTCAAACGATACCATGTACTATGGAGAATGTTCTCCTCCCATCAGGTAATAAATACTTCCTGGAAATGCCCTCTGAAACCCACCAGTGGTGTGCCTCTTAGTTAACACCAGAGGTTATCAGGTTGACCACCAAGAGTAAACATCACAGAAGCTCACAGTTACTAGAGCTGAGAGTAATACAATTTTATAGGCCAGTGCAAATGTGAGAAAACATGGAACTCACAGAGGTGTGCATGGAAATTTGACACCCACTCACAGTGTGAACACTATATCCAATACCAAAGCAGCTGTTTTATTTGAGAGGGTCTGGGCCTTGGAGAAGAGGAGAAAAGGACAGGAAGAAGATGGGATGATGAAGGGAGGAAAGGGCACAGGTCCAGTGGGTACAGAGAAAAGCTGACATCCACTAGGCTCACACATGCATATTGTCATGGGTGCACTGAAGTGTGAAACAAATCAGGGCCCAGGCAGGATTAAAACAAGAATAAAGAGGGGTTCCTCAGAAGTGCTGTGTAAATAGACTGGTCAAGAATGAATGCATGGATGTGTGAAAAATAGTTAGTCCAGTCTCTTTAGGGTATGTTTGGGCAGTGGAGGCTCACTCACTTTGACTCAGTACACCCCAAATCAGACATAACATGCTATAGCTCCATGTGGTTGTCCTCGGCCGCCTTTATCTCTGGGATGTTCTAGGGCAGGGTCTTAGTCCAGATCTCTATCCAGCAGGATTTCAGAGCATGACCTGCAGCTGGTTGGATGTCTAACTGCAAGCATCGTGCATCTTGGCCAAACAAAGACCAGTGAGGCAGCCTTTACTTTGGGGATTCCTATTGATCCAGAATCCCAGCAGAGTAATTTTGCATCCTACTGAGGCCAGGCCTCACTTCCTGATTGGGCAGATAGTGAGTATAGCATTCTAGGGACGCATTCTAGGGAGGTTCAAGTGTCCTGAAGTAAGGAGTTCCTACCAGTGTCTGCTCAGTGTGTGGTGAAGTCATCTGGACTGTTTGTCTTTTCTTCTAAAGATAGGCTTTTATAGACAGAATAACATCATGTTATCTACCTGCTACGTCATGGGAAGATAGATGATCGGTGCCTCCTCTCTGACTTAGTGCTTATATTGTAAAGGAGGCTCCTATGTGATAAAGAACCAACCCACACATGTTGATGAGGTCACCACAGTTGAGGGGGGCTCTATGGGGATTCCTTAACCTGGGAGGTTGATGGATGTCCACTCATATATGTCATGTCATACAGACTTGGTTCAGTACACCCTCTTCTTCTTTAGCAGCTCCTCCTCAGTGAGGTGAACAGCAGACAGGAGGATGTCAAGGGTCCTAATCCTGGCCACACATGCAGCTGCCAGCTCATGCTTCATACATGCCATTCCTGCTTAGCCTGGCCCTGGGCCCTCCCTATGTTCAGCTCCCCTCCACCTGCCTGGTTCTAGGTCTATGAATTCCATACCCTGCCCTTACTAGGCCCAGCCTCTAATGGACGTTCTCCTGGGCTCATTCTTACCCAGAATGCTTTCCTTACTTCTGTGAGAGAGTAATTGTCTAAGGAAGATGTCATGCCTTTCAAATACCTTCTTTGGAATAGTGACACATCCTGTTATTTCAGGCCTCTACACAGAAAGACTGCCTTGGGTTTTAGGCTATGCTAGGTTGTAAACCACAGGGTCAGCACTCTGAAACTATGACACCCTTAAAAAAGCCAAAGAACTAAAAAAAAAAAAAAAAACAAAAAGACATAAACTACCCCCCCCCATCCCAATGCACAGAGCAGGCTTTATTTCTGCACATTCTTCTCTGAGCAGGATACATAAGAGGCCCTGCCTATTGGAGCAGAGCTCAGGGAATCTCACATCAGTGCTGTTGTGCATTGCAGAGAAGTGAGGAAGCCCCTCCAGTCCTTATCTTTATGGTGTGAATAAAGCCTGTGATCTGGGAGCCAGGAAGCATCTTCAGTGTGCAGTGGATTGAATCTCTGGGTTCCATCACCCACTGGATGAGTTCTCAGGCCGCAGGAAGTTTAAAACACATCTCATCATGGGGATGGTGCAGCCTTACTAACACTGACACCAATTGTAGAGAGCCACGAAGTGCCACACCTTAAAGTGGCGCTGGCTTCCGCCTTACACCTTCCCGTTGGTGAGGGCTCTCTGGGTAAACAAGCCCTTATTTGGTTAAGTCTGTTCAGCCTGTCTGCTTCCCTGTTAGAGTAGCCTATCTGCAGGGTCCACGTAGCTCACTGGGGTTGGTTAGCTCAAGGGGATTTAAGCCTGTGCAGGGGTCCCCCAGGTATCTGGTGGATCAGAGGAAACATGTTTCAAGGACCCTGATTAAAACTGCATGAAGAAGATCTTCCCGGAGTTGTGTCCTTCCTTGCTGGCGGGGGCAGGTGTGGTACAACCAATGATGCTTGAGGAGGTGAAATCAGCAGAGGCCAACAGCTCCTGTTTTGACCATGTGAGGTGCAGGGTCTTTTCCCCAGTTGCTGTGGGGTCAGCTCTCATGCTCTCAGGGTCTATGCCCCTGACAATAGATTGTGCAGGGCCCACTCTCCTGCATCCCTGACACCAGGGCCAGCTCTAGTGTGCTGGGCAGATGTGGTACAGAGCCCTCTATCCTGTGTGCTACAGTTGGTGAGGGTCAGGTCTAGCTGTCACACTCTATGACCCTGTGGGACAGCTCTCTCACCTTCTGCAGGTGGTAATGATTGAAGGGGTAGGACATCTTTCTGTCATCCAGGTCCCCACATGGCAGACAAGAGGGTAGCAGGGATAGCTCTCCTGCTCTCATGCCCCTAGGCATGAGTTTAATCTGTTTTCTGGACTCCACAGGGTCATCTTTAGTGTGCTGCCCAGGTGAGGTGCACACCTGGGGTAAGGAGTGGGTTGTCTTTCCCAAGTACCCTGGTTATGGGGGGAGGTAGGGAGACAGCATTCCCCTGAGGGTCTAGGCTAGCCCTTCTGCTGCAGTACCTAGCAAGGGGCAAGGCCAACTCTCCCAGGGCTAGTGGATTACATGGCTGCCTCTGCACAGCATCAGATCTTTTTTTTAAGTAATCCTTGGCATTACTTGTAATAGCCTGCCACTTTGATTTCCCTGTGGATGAGCCATGTCTAAATGGATTCAAGCATTTGGGACACAATTTTGTCTTCTTACAGTTGTAATGTTTTTGAAACCAGAGATCTGAACAACAAGTGTTCATAACAGCTGCCATGAGTAAGCTAGACAGATCATCCTCCTGCCTAGAAGTCCCTAGTGACCTCTCAGAGATATGTCAGTAGCAGACAGGAGGCAAAGTCACTGTGGCCTCTGAAGAGCCCGGGAATACAAAAAAGTTGCATGTTTATACCCTGTATGCATATTTCCGTGTGTGTTAGGACTGATAGTAACTTTGACCCTTTGCTCTGCATTCTCCCAGATAAGGGAAATGCAATGTATAGGAACCCAGGGCTATGTAAACATTTTGAATTAATACCCTGTAATCAGAAGTTGTAAACCCCAACTCTTAGATTGCACTCCCCAAGGAGTCATAAATCCAAAGAACTGCACTCTCCTAGGAACTACACTTTCCCAGGTCATAAATCCCAACTCCAGGTGACATGCTTCCCAGAGGCTGAAAATCCTGCACCCCCTGCTCATGGTCCTTCTCTATAAAAGGAAGTTCAAGTCCCCTTCTTGGGGTCACAGAACCAAATAATTTTCTGTAGCCCTAACTAGTTAGAAGTCCCTGCTCCCAGAGATTTTGAATATACTTGCTTCTGGTAATAGACTTTGGTGATCTGCTGCCCATTAATTGCACAATTCCAGGACCCAACAGCCTTCTTAGGCAAGGTCAGATCAGGAAGGGTCAATGAGAAGTCATTAGAGTTCACACTTCAGTGGCTTGAAGTGAGAGACACAAAGGGCTATGCACACACTCTGGGCACAGTAGTTTTCCTGGAATGCCTTCTGATAAGGACCTGCAGATCTGAGGCAAGCCCAGAGCACATGACCCTTCTGTGGGAGCCAGCATGCGTCTTTGTCCAAGGTTGGGCACATAGGTAAAGGAAGCTGTAACATCTTAGATCTGCAGTGTGTTGTGAGACTGAGGGCTTCTGTGTGCTCCAAGACCAGGACACTTGCCCAGGATCCTTATCTGGGCAAACAGTGACACACTCAGGGCCCAATGGCAGCTTTATTGCTTTTATTACTATCCAAGTGTCAGTAGCAGCTGCAGCCATTGCTGTAAACACAGCCACATAAAGAAGACATAAGTGCCACACCAGTCCCTCTGTTCCACATGTCCAACACTCCTAAAGGCCCATTACACTGGCCTGGCTCTTCAGTGTTCAGAGTCCTCAGGCATCATTGACCCTCCATGCTACAGGGGCCACCCTGCAGGCTTTGGTAGAGGTAGGGAAGTTTCCCACAATAGCATCTATTATTTCTATGTGCATCCTCCTTCATGGTCCCTTTCCACCTGCCTACCCAGTCTCCAGACATCCAGAATATGGTAACTCTGGTCCCAGTCCCATCTTTGCCTCCCAGAATCTTGCTCTGCTTACAGAGAAGGAAAAGCAGGCTGCTGCAGGCTTCACTGTTAGGTAGAAGGGAAATTGATTCAGGGGTATAATTGTTTCCAGGCCCGAGTTTGTCCTACCGGGGATGCTGTTTCACCACGGGAGGCATGAGTTGTCAGTCTATCCCAGGTATGGTTTGTAGCCATAGGTGTGTGGGGCAGGATGAAGTGGTCGTTAAAGGAGAACTGCAATCACCAGGCAGATGTGACAGGAGCCTGTGCTTGTGAGGCTGGTCAAAGCCTCCTTAGCTAGGTTTTTCCTTTTTAGCCCTCTGAGATTGACACAGCATGGCCTCTGAAGCCATTGTGGATACCAGCCACTCTCCCCAAACCCGGAACCACTGTGGTTACTGTCCTAGTCACAGGCTCAGCATGAGTATGGGAATGGAGAGGAGGAGGTGCATGCTTAAGAGTCAACAGAAGGAGGATGGGGCAGACATTTGGTTGTTGAATTTTATTTTTATGTGTTTGAATGGTTTGCTCACATGTATGTCTGTGCATCATGTATATGCCTAGTGCCCATAGATTCCAAAGAGGGCATTGGATCCCTGGAGCTGGAACTATGGATGGTTGTTAGCTGCTATGCAGATGCTGGGAACTGGACCCTGCTCCTCTACAGAACAAGTGCTTTTAACCAATTTCTTGGCCTGACATTTTTAAAAATTTGTGCACTTATAGTTAATGACTGCTTTGAGTAGGTTCCATGGATTTTGGTTTGTTATGTTTCCTTTTATGTTTGATTCTAGGAATTTAAATTTTTTTCCCCCAATTACATATTTATCATTCAACAGCATAATGTTTAATCTCCATGAAATCACATGAATGTGCGTGTTCTAAAGTTTCTCTCTGTGGGTTATTGTATTTTATTATGATCAAATATAAGGAATTATTCAATGTAAAATATGTGTTACAACTTGTGTTGTGCCCTAATATATGATTTATTTTATATAACATATGGTAGTCTTCTAAGAAGACTGTGCATTCTGTTAGTTTTTCAATAGAATTTTCTGTAAATATCAAGTCAATTAGATCCAAAATATCATTTCATTCAGAGAGGTCTCTGTTTATTTTTATTTCTTTTACTGATTAAAACTTTTATTTTTATTTTACATATCGATTACAGTTCCCTCTTCTTCCCTCCCTCACTCTCTCCTTCCCTCCCTCCCTTTTTCCCTCTCTCTCACCCTCCTATGCACCCTGACCACCCTCCCTTCCCCTTTCCTCCCACTCTACATGTAGGGTTATGCCTTCCAGGAGCGGTCATCAAAATCTGTCAAGTCATTTGGAGTAGGGACTCTGCCTTTCCTCCTGCCTCTAGATTAAGGGAGTATCCCTCCATGGGGAATGTACTCCCAAAGTCCTTTTGTATTTCCAGAAATACATCCTGGTTCCAATGTCAGAGGTCCCTTAGACTGCTTAGACCCATGTACAGGGGGTCTGAGTCAGTCCAATGCTGGATATCCAGCTATCAGTCTGGGGGCCCATTAGCTCCTCCTTGTTCGGGTCAGCGGTCTCTGTGTGTTTCTGTAGCCTGGTCTTGTCCTCCCTCTCTGCATCTGGATTCCAGTTTAGCTCAGTGTTTATTTGTGGGTGTCAGCTTCTGCTTCCATCAGCTAATAGATGAGGGCTCTATGATGATGGATAAGTTAGTCATTGATCTCATTATCAGGGAAGGGAATTTATGGTAGCCCTTCCACTGTTGCTCAAATTGTTAGTTGGGGTCAGTCTTGTAGATCTTTGGACATTTCTCTAGATTCAGGTTAATCTTCAAACCTGTAATGGCTCCCTCTCCTCTCCTCCCCTCCCCTCCCCTCTCCTCTCCTCTCCTCTCCTCTCCTCTCCTCTCCTCTCCTCTCCTTTTCTCTTCTCTCCTCTCCTCTCTTCTCTCATCTATTCCTTCCCTGACTCAATCTTCCTAGTCCCATGTGCTTTCCTCTCCTCCCCTTCTTTTTCTCCTAGTTCCATCTCCACTCACTGCCCCCCCCAACTCCCAATGTTCTCAGGAGGTCTTGTTCATTTCCCCTTCTGTGAGGGATCTTATATCAATCTCTTAGAATCCTCCTTGTATCCTAGTTTCTCTGCCGGTGTGAATTATAGGTGGTGATCCTTTGCTCTATTTCTAAAATCCATATATGAGTGAATACATACCATGTCCTTCTTTTTGTTATTGGGTTACCTCATTCAGAATGCTTTCTTCAAGTTCCATCCATTTGCTTGAGAATTTCAAGATTCTATTGCTTTTTTTTCTCTCTTCTCAGAATAGTATTCAATTGTGTAATTGTGCCACACCTTCTTTATCCATTCTTCAGTTGAGGGGCATCTATATTGCTTCCTTCTTGCTATTACAAATAATGCTGCTATGAACATGGAAGTCCAGCCGGGCCTGCTGGTCACCCACCCTGAGGTGTTTATGAACATGTCAAATCAGCTTCTCATAAAGGTGGACCATTTGCAAATTGTGCAGGAAATAGATGTGATTTTCTTTATAGAGAAATCTGCACAGAGTTTTTCTGAGGGTGGCATGCTCAGTCAGTGGCTGATGTCAGACAGGTCTAGGTGCTGAGCTTGGAAAGCCTGTGTGGCTCAAATTCATTTGCAAAAATCTAATTCCTAATGTGTTGATATTAAGAGTTGAGACCCTCTTCACTATTGCTAGGAGTATTATCTGGGGTTTTCCTGTGAATTCCTGAGAATTTCTCTAGCACCAAGTAGGTGCTATAGGTAGGTTTCTCCCTAACCCCATAATGGTTCCCTCTGTCAAGACATTTCTCTCTTTGCTCTCCCTCTCTGTTTTTCCCCCAAGTCTGTCTTCTTGATCTACCATCCTCCATCCCCTTTCTTCTAACACCCTCCCTGTTTATCCATGAAATTTTAATTATTTTCCTTTCCTAGAGCCCTCCATATGTGTCCCTCTTAGTATCCCCCTTTTTACCTACTTTTTTGGGGGTTGTGAATTATAGCCTGGTTAGCCTTTGCTTTACATCTAATATGAGTGAGTACATACTGTGTTTGTCTTACTGTGTCTGGATAACCTCACTCAGGATCTTTTTTTTCTTGAAAATTCCAAGATGTAATTTATTTTTTTTACAACTTAGTAATACTCAATTGTGTAAATGTACCACATTTTCTTTATCCATTCTTTGCTTGGGGAACATCTAGGTTGTTTCCAGGTTCTGGGTATTATGAATAATGCTGCTATGAACATAGCTGAGCAAATGTCCTTGTGGTATGAATGTACATTCTTTGGATATATGCCCAAGAGTGGTATAGCTGTGTGTTGAGGTAGATTGATTCCCAATTTTCTGAGAAACCACCATAATGATTTCCAAAGTGGCTGTACAAGTTTGTACTCCCACTGGCAATGGAGGAGTGTTCTCTTTACTCCACATCCTCTCCAATATTCCTGTCTCAGATTCTGAATATCTGGGGCAAAAGTTACCTATCACAAGATTTACTGGCAGCTTACTCATAAGCTGTCCTCAGTATTTTTTTTTAATCTTAGCTGTTCTGATAGATGTAAGTTAGTATCTCAGAATCGTTTTGATTTTCATTTCCCTGATGACTAAGAATATTGATTCTTTAAATGTCTTTCAGCCATTTGAGGTTTTTTTTTTTTTTTTTTTTTTTTGTTTTTTTTTTTTTTTTGTTTTTTTTTTTCTGAGAATTCCCTCTTTAGATCTGTACGCCATTTTTAAATTGGAATATTTGGTATTTTGGTGTCTAGTTTCTTGAGTTTTTTTTATATATTTTAGATATAAGTCCTCTGTGTGATGTGGGATTGGTTAAGATTTTTCCCATTCGGTAGGCTGCTGTTTTGTCTTATTAACCATATCCATTGCTTTACAGAAGCATCTCAGTTTCAGGAGGTTCCATTTATTGATTTTTTGCTCTCAGAGTCTGTGCTACTGGTGTTCTATTTAGGAAATGTGCCTTCCCCTTTAATCAGATTATTGACTACCCTAATTGTTATAGAACCTGCATCCAGTAACTGATTGAAGCAGATGTTGTGACCCACAGCCAAGCCCTGGGATGAGCCCATGGAGTTCAGATGAAGAGAGGGAGGAGGGATCATATGAACCAGGGGATGCTTAAAGTATGATGGGGAAAACCACAGGGACAGCTTACCTGAGTTAGTGGAGCTCACGGACTATGGACTGACAACAGGTGAACTTGCATGGGACCAGATTAGACCCTCCAAATGTGGGTGACAGTTATGTGACTTATCTGTTGGGGAAACACTGGCAGTGGCACCAGAACCTATCCCAAGTGCATGAACTAGGTTTCTGTAACCAATTTCCTATAGTGGGATACCTTGCTTAGCCTTGATACTGGAGGTAGGGCTTGGTCCTACCTCAAGTTTGTATGCCAGACTTTGTTGACTTCTCAAGGAAGGCCTTACCCTCTTTGAGGAGTAGATGGGGGATCGGAAGGTGGTGAATGGTAGGGGGAAGTGGAGTTGGTATATAAAATATAAGAAAATGTAAATAAAAAGAGTTGAGATCCTTAGAAGGCACAGGTGCTATCTGTACATTCTAAATGAAGAGGACATAAGGTGTAATTGTTGGGCCAAACAGTTAGTGCTTGCTTCACAGTAGATATGCTGGTAACCTGACCCTATATTTCTTGGTCAACAGAACTCCACATAAATTTCTGTTCTTTACAAATCACACAGCTTATGATTGCTTTTGTTTATGGTAAGTATTTCTTGATATGTTGCCCAAGCTGGTCTGAAACTTCTGGGCTCATGCAATATTCCTGTCTCAGATTCTGAATATCTGGGGCAAAAGTTACCTATCATAAGACTTACTGGCAGTTTATGATCTTACTGGAACAGCAGCTTGAACTTAAGATGACAACAGGATTTTGGGTAATCATGTTTTTCACTGGACACATAAATACGTGGAGACATGGGATTTGTTGAGAGAAAGACATGGGGTTTGATGTAACCTATTCCATGGTTTCTGGGTCTTCTTCTTAGAGAATAGATAATTAGGATGGGAAGAAGATTAGGGTAGAGATGAAAGAAAGGCTTAATCCTTCAGTGGATAATACAATGGAGAAGATGGAATACTTTGGGGCTAAGTCATCCATTTATTTAGTGAGTCTAACAAGTTGGCCTGATATTTTTATGCAAAGAATTTACCATTCATGTTGATCACATGGACATCTGTAGAGTTTAGGAATGATTATGAAATGTGGGAATCAACTCAGATACCTAAAGGGTTTTGGGAACATCGAGTTAATCCCATATTCTCACACACCCACATACCTTCCCTCACAGAAGCACTACAGACCTTTATGGTCTCCTGAGACTCCTTTAGCTCCTGGATCTTCTGTTGCAGAGTTTTAGTCCACAACTACAACGTTCTGGCCTTTAGGGCTTTCTGCTGACAGAAGCTGGATGCCTAGGTGCAAGTATTGTTCATCATGGTCCAACATAGATCAGTAGGGTAGACCATGATGGGATCCCTGTGAATATGCTACCCATCAGGGAAGGGTAAGGTCACTTTCATTCAAGGCCTGATCCTATGATTTGTATTAGGGCAGTAGAAAATGTAGGCTTGCATATTCTAGGGATTAATGGTGAAAGTGTCCTGATACAGGATACTGGAGTGTAACCCACCATTGTCCACTCTATGTAGAGCAAGACTGCTGGGCCTATTTTGTGCCTATTCTCAGAGGCAAAATCTAAAAACCATTACCATGATATTGTTGCCTACCTGCCATGTCATTGCTATATGACTAGTAACTTACACCTATAAAATATATGTCTTAATTTGTCATTGGGTAGAGAGAATATTATGTGATGAAAGAACAATGGCTACTAAAAAGGCCATCATCAAAAGGGACCCATAGATGGGGACATGCTCCTGAGAGATTGAGGGTGAGGAGTTTCCTCAACCATTTCATGCAAAGTTGGCCCAGTACTTCACCATTCTCTATCTCAACAGCAACTCTTCCTCAGTGAAGTCAACTGGACTCACAAGGAGACAATGGTCCAAGTCCTGACCATACCATGCAGCTATCCATTAATGTTTCACACTCACCACATCAGATGACACCCAAACCTGAACTATTGGCCCAATTCATTTTTTTATTTTACATTTTTTTTTAAATTTGTTTTCATACTAACCATGGCTCTTCTCTCCTATTCTCTTGCTCCACCCACTTACCTCCAACCCATCCCATCTACTCCTCAGAAAGGGTAAGGCCTCCTATGGGGAGACAACAAAGCCTGGCACATTAAGTTGAGGCTGGACCAAGATCCTACCACCACATGAAGGCTGAGAAAGGCATCCAACCATAGGGAATGATATCTAAAAAGCCAGCTCATACACCAGGGATAGATCCTAGCCCTGATGCCTATGGGTTCTCAAACAGACCAAGATACAGAACTGCAGAGGGTCTAGTTAGGTCCTGTACAGGTTCCCCAGCTATAGGTCTAGAATCTGTGAGATCTCTCAAGTGCAGGTCAGCTGCACTTAACTTGGTATTCCCATTATCTTGGTTCTCCCTTTGCTCATAAAACCCCTCCTCCCTTTCTTCAACTGGGCTCCAGGAGGTCAGTGTGGTGCTTGACTATGGATCTCAGCATCTGCTTTCACCAGTTACTAGGTATAGGTTCTATGATGACATTTATGGGAGTTACCAATCTGACTACAGTGGAAGGTCAGTTTAAGCACCCTCTCCACTATTGCTAAGAGTCTTAGCTTGGGCTATGCTTATGGATTCCTGAGAATTTCTCTAGCACCAGGTTTCTTCATAATGACTCCCTATATCAAGATATCTCTTTCATTGCTCTTCATCCCAGTCTCTTCCCCAACTCTGTCTTCTTGATCCCTCATGTTCTCATCCCCTATCCCCTCTCCTTTACTATTCTCCATCCCTAGTTTACTCAGGAGATCTCATTTATTTCTCCTTCCCACAGTGACTCATGCATTTCTCTTTGGGTCCTCCTTGTTACCTAACTTCTCTGGAACTGTGGATTGTAGCCTGGTTATCCATTGCTTTACATCTAATATCCATTTATGAGTGAGTACATGCCATGTTTGTCTTACTGGGTCTAAATTACCTGACTCAGGATGTTTTTTTTCTAGTTCCATCCATTTTCCTACAATTATTTTGTTATCATTGTTTTTTTTTAAACCACTGAGTAATATACCATTGTGTAAATGTACCACATTTTCTTTATCCATTCTTTGGTTGAGGGGCACCTAGGTTGTTTCCAGGCTCTGTCTATTATGAATAATGCTGCTGTGAACATTGTTGAGCAAGTATCCTTGTGAAATAATTGAGCATCCTTTGGGTATATGCCCAAGAGTGATATTGCTGGATATTGAAGTAGACTGATTTCTAATTCTAAGAATGACCATACTGATTTCCAAAGTGGCTGTACAAATTTTCACTCCCACCAGCAATGGAGGAGTGTTCCCTTTACTACACATGTTTTTGATCTTAGCCATTCTGAAAGGTATAAGATGGTATCCCAGAGTCATTTTGATTTGAATTTCCCTGATGACTAAGGGTGTTCAGCAATTCCTTCAATGTCTTCCCATAATTTGAGTTTCTTCCGTTGACAATTCTGTTTAGATATGTACCTCATTTTTTTGTTTCTCTGGCTGTCCTGAAACTCACTCTCTAGACCAGGTTTGCCTTGAACTCACAAAGATCCACCTGCCTCTGCCTCCCGAGTGCTGGGGTTAAAGACATGAATCACAAATGCCTGACTGCATCCCACTTTTAAATTGGATTAATTGGTGTTTGGATGTCTAGTTTCTTGTGTTCTTTATATATTTTGGAGATAAGCCCTCTGTTAGATGTGGAGTTGGTGAAAATCTTATCCCATTCTGTAGGCTGCCATTTTGTCTTATTGACTGTATCTTTTGCCTTACAGAAGCATCTCAGTTCCAGATGGTCCCATTTATTGATTGTTGCTCTCAGTGCTACTGGTGTTATATTTAGGACATAGTAACCTGTGCCAATGCATTCAAGGCTACTTCCTACGTTTTCTTCTATCAGAATCAATGTAATTGAATTCATGTTGAGTTCTTTGATTGACTTGGACTTGAGTTTTATGCATGGCAATAGAAAGGGATCTATTTGCATTCTTCTACATGTCGACATCCAGTTATGCCAGCACTGATTTTTGATGATGTTTTCTTTATTCCACTATATATTTTTGGCTTCTTTGTCAAAAATCAGCTGTTAATAGGTATGTGTATTAATGTCAGTGTCTTCAGTTTGATTCCATTGGTTCACCTGCCTGTTTTTATGCCAGCATCAAGCTGTTTTTTTGGGTTTTTTCCCCCTGTAACTCTATAGTATAACTTGAAGTCAGGAATGGCAACATCTCCAGAAGTTCCTTTATTTTACAGTATTTTTCTGGTTATTCTGGGTGTTTTGTTTTTCCATATGATATTGAGTATTGTTCTTTGGAGGCCACTGAAGAATTGTGTTGAGATTTTGATGGAGATTGTTTTTGGTAAGACTCCCATTTTGTTATGTTGATCCTACCTATACAAGAGTATAGGAGATATTTACACTTTATGATATCTTCTTCAGCTTTATTCTTCAAAGACTTAAATTTCCTGTGATGATACAGGTCTTTCACTTGTTTGCTTAGAGTTACCTCAAGGTATTTTATATTTGTGGATATTATAGAGAGTTGATGTTTCTCTGATTTCTTTCTTGAGTTAATCTTATATCCTTCTACATTCCTGAAGGTGTTTATTAGCTGTAGAAGTTTTACAGCATCATTTTTGGGGTCCCTCATGTATATTATCCTACCATCTGCAAAATGTTTTACTTCTTCCTTTCCAATTTGTATCCCCTTAATCTCTTTTTGATGTCTTATTGCTTTATTGAATAGATATGGAGAGAGTGGACAGCCTTGTTATATTCCTGATTTTAGTGGAATAGCTTTGAGTTTCTTTCCATTTTATTTGTTGTTGGCTATTGGCTTGCTGTGTTTTGCCTATATTATATTTAGGTATGTTCCTTGTATCCCAAATCTTTCCAAGACCTTCATATTGAAGGGATGTTGAATTTTGTCAAACACTTTTTCAGCATCTAATGAGATGATCATATGGGTTGTTTTTCCTTTCAATTCATTTATATGGTGGCTTGGGGGTATAGCTCAGGGGTAGAGCATTTGACTGCATTTATATGGTGGCTTACATTGACAGATTTTTAAAATAGATTTTTATTTAAATTAAAAACAATTTTATTTTACATGCCAACCCCTGTTCTCTCTCCCTTATGTCCTCCCCTGCCCTCTATCAACCCCCATCCCATTCCCCATCCAGTCTCCAGAGAGGGTTAGCCTTTCCGTGGGATATCAACAAAGTGTGTCACATCATTTGGGGCACTGCCTAGGCCCTCCCCCATGTATGTAGATTGAGAGAGTATCCCTCCATAGGTAATGGGCTCCTAAAGACCATTTGTACACTACGGGTAAATAATGGTTCCAGTGCTAGAGGCCCATATGTTGCCCACGCCTCCCAACTAACACGCATGTTCAGGGGGGCCAGTCATTCCTATGCTGGTTCCCCAGTGTCAGACTGGGGCCTTTAACTCCCACTTGCTTAAGTCAGCTGTTTCTGCGGTACTCCCCCGGTGGGCTTAGGTAGGTCAGAAGTTTGGTGTCTGTAGCTCTTTAGGAGGTCTCTCCTCAGGCAGGAGCCAGGTGATGGGGGTCAAAGATCCAGCAGGCAGGGACTCAGGATGGTCCTGCGGGGACAGGCGGGTCTAGTGTGCTCAGAGCAGCTTCAGGAAGTTTCCTGAAAGGGATAGGATTGTTGGATCTGTCCTCTGTTCCAGTGCTTAACCAGAGCAGTGGGACAGGGTGGGGGGCAGGGGCCTGCCTTTATATGTTACTTGGCCTTGTTTTGCTCCTAATATTCTGTCTTTGTTCTGTATGTTTAGTGTTGTGATTATTATGTGGCAAGGGCAAGAGGGGCTTTTCTTCTTTTTTCTTCCTTCCTTTCTTCTTTCCTTTTCTTTCTTTTTTTCTTTTCTTTCTTTTTTTCTTTTTCTTTTCTTTTTTTCCTTTTTTTTTGGGTCCAGTCTATTTGGTGTTTAGTAAACTTCTTGAACCTTCATAGGCATTTTCTTCTTTAGGTTGGGAAAGTTTTCTATGAATTTGTTGATTATGTTTTCTGTGCCTTTGAGCTGATATTATTCTCCTATCCTTAGTATTCTAGGTTTTGTCTTTTCACAGTGTCCTAGATATCCTGGGCATTTTCATTTGTCATTGTTTTTGGCATGTCTTTGGGTATGACTTTGTTTGCTTTAATGTTTTCTTTGACCAATGAATCTATTTCCTCTATCACATCATCAATGTCAGAGATTCTCTTTTATCTATTGCATTCTGTTGGTTATTCTGGCATCTGTAGTTCCTGTTTGTTAACCCAGTTTTTCTATTTCCAGAATTCCTTAGGGTTGTACCTTTTTATTGCCTCCTTTCAATTTTCAATCTTGAACTGCTTCCTTCACCTGTTTGGTTGTTTTTTCTTGGCTTTCTTTAAAGGACTTACTGATTTCTTCCAACTTTTCATTTTTATTTTTCTTGATTTAATTAAGGAAACTATTTCTTATTTATGGGTGGCTATCATATTAATAAAGTTATTTTAAGGTCATTTTTTTCTGCTATTTCTGAATTGAGATGTTCAGGTCTTGCTGTTGTAGAATCACTAGTTTCTGGTTGTGCTGTATTGCTCTTTATGTTTTTGAATGTATCTTGCACTGGTGTCTACCAATCTTTTCCTCCAATCAATGCAGGCTGTGCCTGTGCCTCTAGGGGTGCTCTTTGTCCAATCAGGACTGGTGGTGTTTGTGCCTCCAAAGGCTGCTAGTGATGCAGTATATTGTTGAGTTTGTGGGGCAGATTAGGACTTGTAGATTACAGGGTTCAATGGGGGGGGGAGGAGAGGTGGATTTGCTTGCCCACAGGAGTCTTGCCTGCTGGCAGGCTAGTGTGGTTGTGATGGGTTGGGAAGGGCATGGGATGTGCCCCAGGGTCTATGGCCTAGAGATGATGGGGCTGTCAAGCTGGGACACAAGTCTCTCACCTCTTTGTCCAACCCATGTTGGTGGTGTCTGTTATTGACTCAGTTCTATTCCTTCCTTACAACCCAGGATCCAACATCCAACCAGGCCTCTTAGTGCATTTCCAAGGCTCATTGTAGGTCTAGTGCACCTTCATTTTCTCTAGCACAAGATAGAGTGGGAAAGAATCACATCACAATCCCAGTTAGGTTTTTGGACTGAGAGTTGTTGCATAGTTGGTTTTGTCATCTCCCAGAGCCTTGGATTCCTTGGTTGAATGAAAGCTTAGATATTCTTCAAATATTAATCTTGCATTACATCTACCTCATGGAAAAGAAAGAAGACTCACATTTCATAGGCTGATCATACTGATGAGGTTCCATTTTCCTTTGGCCCCTTCTTCTGGGGAGTGAAATATAGGGTGGCCTGACACACATTTAGTGACAAGACACCTTGGTCTTGTGTTATCTAGAATCACAACAATTGAGTGTGAGCCTCCAGAATGTAGTATTAGCTGTGGGATAACCCCCTGTTAAGTAACTCTGTACACCCCGAGGAGTAGTTTGTGAAAGTCAAAGAATACCACTCAGCTGTTTTATCATCTGTACTCAGACAAGACATCA
Organism: Cricetiscus sungorus; assembly: GCA_030556225.1. NCBI lineage: Eukaryota > Metazoa > Chordata > Mammalia > Rodentia > Cricetidae > Cricetiscus > Cricetiscus sungorus. Next base: position 42,365,846 of record JANBXA010000729.1, on the reverse strand, counting down.
CTCTCTTACATTAAATATAAGTATTTACTAGATAAAGACCCCCAGTTGCATTCAAAGTCAGTTTGAAGGTCGAAAACGCAAGTTATTGTGATGGTCATTGAGTGCTCTCCATCATTTCTCCATTTCCTAATTTGTATCAGGATGGTCATCCCTACCACACTTCCCTAACTTGCTCCTGAAGAGACCCTACACTTACATTCATTTATGTATATGTTCATTTTGCACCCAGGACTAAAAGGCTGCCAAGCCATGCAGAAAGGGTAATCCATCCAGAGTAGTGGGTCTTTCCAGTAACACACCTTGTTGTTTCCCATCTTCTTAACCACACAATTTCACCAATTTTATTGATAGGCCGAATCTCTGCTTTCACTCTTGCCCCATAAGCAATGCACCAGTGTTGCTGGGTTCACAGTCTCACAACCAGATAGATTTATCACTGTCTGGAAAGAGATAAGGTAGGGTCTGCCTGATTATTCCAGGAAGGGAGAAGTTACCAGGCCCCAACTAAATATCCCTGCTCTTTAAAAACCACAGCACAGTTTGTGATGTGTGTGGATTGAAGCATGTATGAAACAGTTCCCATTTTTCTGTAGTTCAGAGGTTGTTATCTCTGAGGTAACCTCATATATATTTTATTTTTCATCCCCTTCTCTCATTCACTCCATGTGTATGTGTGTGCACATGTGTGTATGTGCATGTGCATGTGACTGTGGGTTTCTGTGGCTCTCTGTGCTCCTAACTGAGTGCAGGTTTACTCACAATAAAGTTTATGTGTGATGGTTAGAGAACCACCTTCTGTGTCAGGCTTCTCCTTCTACCACCTGGCTTGATGTGCTGCTGCTCACATCCTGTCTCACCCTGGGAACACCCAGATTACAGGCAAGTACTACCACATCCAGTCTTCTGTGGTTTCTGGGATTTGAACTCTGATGCTCATACTGGCACAGAAAGCTCTTTTACCTATTGAACCACCTCCCAAGTCTATACATACTTGTTTTTGCCAATAATGGAAGCTGTTAGGGTAGCTTTGTTGTACACATAAAATATTCAACCTGTATAAAGCAGAGGTGTGGATTCTAATCCTTGAGCCTTTCAGAAAAAAAAATGAAGAGATGCCCTTTCCCTACATCCTTGTTTTCTCCACTGAACACCATAGTGCCAGAGAATAGTGCTGTGCCAGGAGATACAGGGCTGAAGTGGTTGGGACACTCACAGGAAACTATCTCACAGGAGATGGAGATGAGACCAGATAACACAGCTACTCCACTCCCCATGATGGCACCATGGAAGAGTCCTTTGGACATGGGGAACACAACATGTAAAGATACACATGTGCCACCTGCTGACTTTTCAAAAGTAGTGACCCAGTCAGGGTTGCCTCCAAGGTGGATGATATTTTGCTGGACCCAGAGTAAGGTGGCTGTTTGGTTCAGGTAGCCCCAGTAACCTCTGGCATGTTGATCTCCAGTGCTGAGAAGTAGAAGGGCATGGATTAAAGGGCTGCCTCGGTTCTTCTCAGCTGACACTGCCCTGCCCAGTCCTAGTCTCACCTGAAGAAATACAGGACACGCAGAAACTCTCTCTCTCTCTCTCTCTCTCTCTCTCTCTCTCTCTCTCTCTCTCTCTCTCTCTCTCTCCCTCTCTCTCTCTCTTACACACACACACACACACAAACACACACACATACATACACAAATACACACACTCTCTTTCACACACACATACACATTCACACATGCATACACATATACACACACAAACACACACTCTCTCACACACACACACAAACATATGCACACACAAACACACATATACACATGCACAAACACACACATATACACACACAAACACACACACACATACACATACAAACACACAAACACACAAACACACACACATACACATACAAACACACAAACTCACACATACACACACCACAAACATGCACAAACACACACACATACACACACACAGACACATACTCTCACACACACACAAACACACACACATGCACACACATATATACACACATGCACAAAAACACACATACATATGCAAAGACACAAACACACACACACTCTCTCTCACACACACATACACACACCACACACACAAACACAACTCTTCATCATCTTAGACCCAGGCCATAGATGAGGGACACAGTCTCTCATCAGCTCATTTTCAAGCTCCACTGCAGCACTGGGAATCTCAGCTTAGATAATGGATTTAAGTCCAGAGTAATGTCACTGTCACTCTAAGAAAAGAATATCTACAGAAGAGTGTTTTTGTTTTGTTTTGTTTTTCTGATCATGAATCAAAAGCATCTCCAAATCTCATTGGTAGAACCAACATCCCAAAGCTGAAAATTTGGTTCATTCCTCAGAAACCTGGCTGTGTCTCTAAAGATTAAGTTTGTTGAGAGAGACCAGAGTTGATGCATGCACCACCATCTTTGACTCCTCAGAGCTCCAGTGCTCAGAGTCCTGTAGCCAGGGTTTAGCTGCCTGTTGAGAAGGTAGCATGGTTGAGAAGGTAGCATGGTTGAGAAGGCTTCATACTTGAAAATTCTTTCTTGCCAGCTACACTGCAGTAGAGCTCAAGTTGATGATTTTGTGCTTCTGAATCCTCCTGATAAAGAAATCTTCTTCTGTCCCACAATGGACCATGAACTAACAGGCATGTCAGAGCCTTCATGAACGTGAGCTGGTGTGTAGATGTTGAAATACAGGAGGTCCTCAGATACAGAGATGGAAATTGTGATCAGCTTCATCTCCAGACTCTCTGCATTCATCATATCATCATTTTGCAGACACTGGGCAACAATGGCAGATGGTGCCCCCAAGAGATGTTCGGTGATCAAAACCAGACCCTAGTCTGGATTTCCTTCCAGTCACCCTCAATGCATGTTCCTCATGATCCAAGTCTGAAACCAATTCCTACCAAGATAAAGATCAAAGACTCTGTGGAAGCTGTGAAGGACACATACTTCCAGTGAGGTCTCCAGTCGTGTGGGGTTTGGATGGAACACTTCAAGAGGAATTTTTAGGTTGTCTGTGAATGTGATTGACTGTGTGCAATGACATTTACCACTTCTCCATTTAGTATTTAATGCTAATTTTGATTGTTGACTTGACATAATATAGAATCACTGCGAAGAGTCTCAATGAGGATTGTCTAGACCACATAGGTCTGAGGGGGTTGTGATGATCACATTACTTGGGGTGGGAAGTTTTCCCCATGATTGGTGCTCTAGGAAGGGGCTTATGAATTGTGTGAGCAGAGAAGGTGAGCTAAGCATTGGCAGGCATCCAAGCATTCTTTGCTCTAAAATTTAAATTATACATGTGATGTGATCAAATCTCTTAAGCTTCTGCCACTGTGAGTTGCCTCCTATGAAGGAAAATTCTGAAACTGTGACCTATACCAAATCATTCTCCAAGAAGTTCATTTTACTAATATATTTTATCACAGCAAAAAGAAACAAAGTAAAGCTATGTGGGTAGTATAGTCTGTATTATGGGAGTCAGTGGACAATGCTGTCCCACAGGGTACTTCTTCATCCCATGTCCAGGCTCTTAGGCACCTCTTCTTCCCACATAATATTCAGAAGAAGCTTATTTGTTGAACAATGGCACTTTGCTGTGTGGATTGTCTCAATGAAAGTAGAGGATGGAGGTGCCAAGGACACATCACTGTGGCAGATTACAGTATAAGATACTTGAGTCTGAGTTCTTCATCGTTCTGTGTCTACACTAACCCTTGTTCATATACCTTTCCCACGCTGACAAAGCTCACTTGGTACAGACTGAGTCTGGGAGTGTTTCATATCTGCTTCTCACTATAAAACCAAGAGATGACTACATGCAGGAACTGATCTCTGATCCAGGAAACTGGCAAGGTTGTTCTTCTAGAAACCTTAGCCATGTATCTGAAAACATGTGGCAGACTACACATCACAGACTGAAAACTTCCATGGGGTTGGGATGAAGGAAGCACCTCATTCTGGCCCAGAGCTCAGAGCACATCTTCTTCTCTAGATCCCAGAGCTTACATGGCTGGATAGGAGGTCCCATCTCTCACACTACTCCATGGCTCAAGGGCCTCAAGGGGTGCAAAGCACAGTGGTCCCACAGGTGGCTTGTCAAGGGGAATTCTCAGGAAAGTGTGGACATCAACTTCAGTGTTTTTCAGATGGACAAGGCTTCCTCTAACCTGTCCTGTGTGTATATTCTTGATGGAACTGGTTGAGTCCTGGCCTGCATGTTGAGAAATGCCATCAGGGTTAGTTCTGTCCAGACAGCTGCCCCCATGCTATTGTTTCCCACCTCATTTTCACTAGGGTACATGGGGAAGGGAATCTGGGGTATCTGGGTTCAGCTGTGATATGTGGGAGTAAGAGTTTCTTTACCCCCACCCCATGTCCAGGAACATTGTTCATGCTCCTTTTAGTGTTGAATATGCATATCTCTGGCCAACAAGGACACATCTTCAGAGCCACTTGTACCATGAATGCATTATTTTCATTATTATCCAGAGTTCTGTAGTAGCTACACTCACACAGAGAGGAAAAAAATATTCCTTTTGTCCTCTTTCCCCTAATCTGCAGGTCCAGTGCTGTTCAGACCTCCTTACAGTGGAGTGTGTTTTGGGGTACTGGGTGTCCTTAGGCATCTCTGACCTTCTGTATGCTGCTAGGCTCACTGTGTGGGCTTTGGTGAGGGCATTGACAGGAATCCAATTCCCTCACTCTTCTCTGCTTTCTTTATGATCTGCACATTCCTTAGTTCCATCCCTCACTCAGTATCGCCTCTATACTGAGCAACTGAGCCCACCTTTCTCCTGGCCCAGCCTTAGATGTCTATGAACATATCAAGTCACGCTTCCACAAAAGCAGACAATTTCAATATGGGAAGAAAATATATGAGATTTCCTGAAAACGGATAATCTTCCCAGAGGTTTTGATAGCTTGCATGCTTAGTGGCTGATGTCAGCATAGTCTGGTAGCTCAATTCTGACAGCTGATTTGGCTCAAATTTATTTTCTGACCCTATATTTCTCTGTCTGCAGAACTTTACATTCATTTTGCTGTTTACCAATTACCCAGTTGATGATTGTTTCTGTTTTGGGAATGCAGATTTTGCTGTGTTGTCCAAGCTGGTATGGAACTCTAGTCTCATGCAATATTCCTGTCTCAGTTTCTGAGTAGCTGGGGCCACAGTTATGTATCACAATAACTGATGATAGTCAGTGATATATTTGGAACAGTTGCCTGAACTTGTGAAGACTGTGGGACTTAGGGGCTCACACACCCACATTTCACATTGTTACATGAGTTTTTATTGAGAGGATCTAATAGCAGATTGGCAGTGTTTGTGAAGGACTGACACGTAGACAGTATGCCATACAAAGTGTTAAAATGCATGGCCACATATTTTAGGAATAGTTATGCAAATGTTAGAATCAAAATGCTTTCCAAAGCACAGACAGAACCCATGTTTCATGAAGCCCCTAAGTCTTTCTTCACACAGGACACTATAGCTCTGTGTGCTTGTCCTGAGCCCCCTTTAGCTCCTGGATCTTCTGGGGCAGAGTCTTGGTCCAGAACTGCAGCCTTCTGGCCTTCAGGGCCTGGCCCACAGCAGGCTTTGTGTCCAACTTCAGATACTGCTCATCATGGTCAAACATGGGCCAGTAGGGTAGACCCTCGCTGTTGGGATTCCTGTGGATATGCCACCAACAGGGAGAGGTGAAGGTCAGTTGATCTTGCCTTGGTTTCAGGACAGTGACCAAAGTAGGTCAGAGTGTTGAGGGGACTGATAAGCCATATGTCCTGGTATAGGGATATAAATGTGATCTACAAGTTTCTGCTCCATATGGGACAAGGTTACAGGACCTGTTTTTTGCCTCCTTTCAAAGGCAGATCTAAAGAACATTACCACAGCACTGTGACCAGTAACAAACATATATAAAGTATCTATCTGAGTGTGCCTAGTGGGGGTGTGGGGGATGCTGGCCATATGGTAATGTGCTTGCCAAAGTGTGCTCTGGGGTAGGGAAGACTCTATCATGTAATAAAACACCACACATGCTAAAGAGGCCTCCGCACACAAAGAGTTCTGGACAGTGCTCCACCCTTGCAGAATTTGGAGGAAGGGCATTCCCTCACCCATGCCGTGCAAAGTTGGCCCAGTACTTCATCATCTGTCTGCTCAGTAGCTCCTCCTCCTTAGTGGAAGCAACTGGAGAGAGAAGAACAGGTGCCTAGCAGCTGCCCCTTCATGCCTCTGCCCACTCATGCTTCATACCACCCCAGCTACCATTTGATTCTGAACTGTTGGCCTGGTGCCCTCCCTCCCTCCCTCAATCTGTGATTTAAGTCTCTAAGTGAATTCAGCCAGGCCCATTTCTGCTACATTATTTTCTTATTCCCACTAACACAAGGGTTTGAGCTGTGAGATGGTGCATACTGAATTCTGTCTTTCTCCAAGGATTTGGTTCCCTCAACTGGATTAAGAGTTCAGCTATCATTCCTATTTCCATCATGAACCCGATACAGCTCAAGGAACTCCAGAAAGACTCACATTTTATTCCAAAGATTAGGTACCCAAAGACGAAGAAAAATTGATCAGCATGGTCAGCCTTCACGTGTGGTGGTCTGATATCCTTAAAGAAGCTGGGTCGATGTTGGAACTCATAGAAGTAGACAGGAGCATGGGAACCTGGGGGTGAAGACATGTGGTGATATGGCAGCACTCTGCCTAGAACTGTCCTGACATACATTTGGTGACAAGATAATTGGTCTCAACTTATCTGGTATCACAACAATTGAGTGTGGAGCTCCAGCATGAAGCCCCCTGGTAAATGATGACTATGCCCTCCACAAGTGAGTAGTTTGGTCAAGTCCTAGGTATCACTCAGCTATTTCCTCCTCTGTACTTGGAAAATATGTTACTCTCTCACACTTGACATGAGGGTTTACTAGACAAAGATCTCAGTTGTGAATCAACAATCAGGGAGCCTGCACTGGTTTAACCTTTGCATATATGTCATTGTTGTGTAGCTTGTCGTTTTTTTGTGAAATTCCTAACCAAGGGAGTAGGAACTGTCTCTGACACTGTTGCCTGCTTCTGGAACCCTTTTCCTCCTACTGATTGCCTAAACAGCGTTAATATGAGGGGAGGATGCTAGTTTATTGCAACTTGATTTGCTAAGTTTGGCTGACATCTCCAGGAGCTCTGACCTCTTCTGAAGGGCAACAGAGGAAGAGTAAATAGGGGAGAGGGGTGAACGGGCTTGAAGGACAGGAGGAGGGGAAACTGTGGTGGGGATGCAGTATATGAGAGAATAAATTATTAAAAAAGACTCTCAGTTTTCTGGAACCAGAGGTCTGATCCAGACGACACAGGTTAGGTTACAAAGATCACCTGTGACCCACAGCTCTGAGCTTCCCCTCTTGGCCACATTTCAGGCATACTCACACTGAAAATGTGCTACTTGGAATGCAGGGATCACAAACATGAAGTCCCCCATCATCTCCTTGAACTGCATTTGGAGGGTCTGTGGGTCCTCAGTGTCCCCCATGTACTCTTCCATTAGCAGGTCACTACACTCAGGAGGCAGCATCTACTCCAGGGAATTGAGAAGAAGGAGGTGATAGACATTAGGTTACGTGCGTAGGCAATAGCCTCAGGGTAGGGAAATACAAAAGAGGTTATGTGATAGGGGAAGGCTTAAATAGACAGGCATGTGTGCACACACACATGCATGTGTATACACACACACACACACACACACACACACACACACACACACACACACACACACACACTTTTGAGGATGTTTCTTGTGAAAGTTAAGCAGGGGTCCTTGCAGTTGTGGCAGTGTCCCAAGGTTCTCACCATCTGTGCTGCTGTGCTCTTCAGAACAGCAGGCAGGGTCTCTCTGGTTATTTCTTTCACTTTCTGCGCAGAGCCCATGATCTGGGGTATGGAGAATGTTTTGAAGTATGTCATGCCATGGATATGGATTAATGAATCTAAGTTCCAATTGCCTACTATATGAGTTCTCAGGGTCCCAGAAGATTAGCACTGAGCCTCACCATAGGGAGAAGCCATCCATATTCATCATTGTTGACACCAATAATGCTGGGAACAGGGTGAAAATCAGCAGAGGCCAACAGCTCTTGAGGATGCCTGGGTAGAAATTCCCCATCCACTACACCAGGGATCATCTTGAAAACCTGAGGAACATTAAAACATGGGGATGGGTCTAGGTCCTGACCCAAATGATGTGACAGACTTTGATCATCCCCCACTGGAGGCCTCACTTTCCCTGGGGAGTGGGTAGGGGGTTGAAGGTGGGGTCAATGGGGAAATGGGAGGTAGAAGGGACTGGGATTGGTATGTAAAATAATATTATTTTTAATTTAAATAAAAATAAAGAAGTCAATGCTGAAGGTCATGAAGTTCCTATGCTGATGTCCATCCCTTCTCCATTTCCTAATTTGTCTCAGGGTGTATTCTCCATTAAACCTCTCCATGTCACCCCTGAAGAGAACTTACACTTAGAATAGCCTATGTTGGTATGGATTTTGCTCCCAGGACTAAAAGGATACTAAGCAATGGGCATTAGGTAATTTGTTCCTAGTCATGAGGACTATCTATAACACATCTTGCAATCTGCCATCTTCCCAGCCACACAATTTTGCAAACCTTGTTAATAGCCAGAATCTCGGATTCATTCTTGCTTCGTAGGCAGCTCACCAGGGTCTCGGTGTTCACAGTTGGACAATCAGATAGATTGGCCACTATCTGTAAAGGGAAGAGGAAGGAGGCTGCCTGGATGCATTGTCTTCCAGGCAGAGAAGTTGTTTTCCCAGTCCCTAGAGGGTGCCATTGGCTCTACATACTGCACTATGCTGTGTAATGTATGTGAATGGGAGTAAGAACAACTTCTTCCTAGTTTTCTGTTTCTCAGCAGCATCAGCTCTGTCTCCTTCTCCCTCCATCCTCCCCTTCTTTCTTCCCTCCCACTTTCCCTACTGTCTACCTCCCTCCAACCTCTCTCAACTTTCACCCAGTTTGGGATAAACTATTTTATTCTGCTGTAGCCTACACCTGTCTAGCTGGTCTCTAACCTTCCAGGGATTTCCCTGTCCCTACCTCCCATCTCACCATAGGAACACCTGTGATAAGACAAGAAACACCATACCCATACTTACATATGTTCTGGGGGAATTGAACTCAGATCCTCACACTGGCACAGAAAGCTCTCTTGCCTCTCCCAAACCTATACATACTTGTTTTTTTTTTTTTTTTTTTTTTTTTGTCAATGATAGAAGTTGCTAGATACAGCTTTGCTGAACATGTAACATATGCACCTTGTATAAAACACTGTAAGGTGCGATTGGGTGAGAGACGGAGTTTCTAAGGCTTGAATCTTTAAGAAAGTACTGAAGAGAAGTTAATTCCCATGGTCCTCATTTCTTTGTATTGAACATGGTAGCAGAGTACTACAAGTGAGTGCTAAGACTAGGTCAGGATTTGAGGGTTAGAGTACACTCACTGTGTAAACCATCTCAGAGGAGCTGGAGATGAGACCAGGCAGCACGGCTACTCCACTCTCCATGATGGCACCATGGAAGAGTCCTTTGGACATGGGGGACAAAATGTGTGATGACACACTTATGCCTCCTGCTGACCCTCCAAAAATAGTGACCTGGTCAGGGTTGCCTCCAAAGTGGGCGATATTCTGCTGGACCCAGCGAAGGGCAGCCACTTGGTCCAGGAAACCCCAGTTGCCTCTGGCATGTTGATCCCCAGTGCTGAGAAGTAGAAGGGCATGGATCAAAGAGCTGTCTAAGTTCTTAGCTGACACTGCCCTGCCTAGTCTCACCTGAAAAAGCCTAGGATACCCAGACGGTACTGGATAGTGACCACCACCACATCCTCAATGGCTGCCAGCATGGATCCATCATACAAGGAAGCCGTGCCTATAACCAGTGCACCACCATGGATCCACACCATCACCTGAAGAAGACAAGAAGGATTCCAGAAGGCTTGTATCTGGCTCAAGCTAAAGTGAGACTGCCCCCTAGATTATTGATTACTTTCTATTTGTGCAGCTAAACACACACAGGCCCCATCATCATCTTAAACCTAAGCCACAGATGATGAACACAGTCTCATCAGCATGTTTCCAAGTCCAATTGTGGCATTAGGAATCTCAGTTTGATTAATGAATTTAAGTACACAATAATATCACTATCACTCTCAGACTCCTCATACATGTGGAAAAGGGTGTCTTCATAAATGTTTTCCCTATTATGAATCAAAACTATCACCAAACCTCACCGGAAATTTAGCTTATCTAAATGCTCATTCCTCAGATACATGCCTGGGTACCAGATCTAGAAATCAAGTTTGTTGAGAAAATCCTGAGTTAGTCCATGAACCACAGCCCTGACATCTCAGAACTTCAGTATTCAGTGTCCAATATCCAGGTTTTAGCTGTTTACTTTGACTGAGAAGGCATTTGCATACATAGTAGAAAAATGCTTCTCATCAGGGTCTACACTGCAGTGGAACTCAGATGATTTTATGCTTTATAATCATCCTAAGACAGAAATTTCCACCCCCACCCAGTTGACCATGGCCCAACTCTCACAGGCAGGTTGGAGCCCTCATTGGCATGGGTTGGTGTGTAGATGTTGAGATACAGGCAGTCCTCAGATGTAGAGATGGGAGGCATGATGCTTTTTATTGTCTTCAGAGCCTCTGAATTCATCATATCATCATTTTGTAGACACCTGGTGACAATGACAAACATTTATTACAGAGATGTTTGGTGGTCAAAATTGGGTTTAGTATGGATTTTCTCTCAGACACCTTTGGCCACTTCCTCTAAGATATCTTGCTGAAGCAAGACTCTTCTCTAAACCCCTTTCCTATCAAAGTAATGGTGACAGGCAGAGATGCATGGAACATAATTTCTAGAAGGGTCTGTAATTGGGTGAGGGCACATATTTTATTCTTTCTGAGCCTAGGATCTAGAGAACTCTAAGTGGGCTCAATGAGACTAACTTCCTGCATGCAGTGAAAGTCACTTCTCTTTATACTCTTTAATTCCTGTTGTTATGGGTAGCTTTGATTTCTAACTCCAAACAACATAGAATCTCCTGGGGATAATGTCTCAACCAGGGATTGTGTGGATCAGCATAGCCTATAGGGATTTGCTTGATTCTATTAATAGAGGTGGGAATATTTCCAACCATGAGTGGCACTATTCCCTAGAAAGGGGCTTCTGAACTGTGTAAACAGAGAAGGCCAACTTACTATTATCAGATATAGATCTCTGATCTCTGATCCCAGTTAAAGATGTGATGTGATCCAGATCCTTAAGATTCCCCCTTGTAATGAATGGTAATATGGAACTGTGACCCATAATAAACTGTTTCTGCCTTAATTGATTTTTACCAGGTATTTTACCACAGCAACAAGAAACAAAATGAAGATACATGGATAATGTGGTACTATGCCTGCACAGGAACTATGTAAGTCAGTGGACAACAATATGCTAAAGAGTAGTGGGATGCTCTTCACCCTATGTCCAGAAACTTAGGGTAGCTTGACTTCCCATGTAACATCAGGGTGAACCTTTTATCCATTTCTTTGAATAATGGTACTCAGCTCTATGGTTTGTCTCAATGAGTGTAGAGGATGGAGTTGCCAAGGACACATAATTGATGTCCTCCTGAGAGACTTACAGCACATGACATTAGACCCTGAGATTTTGCTGATAAATATGCTTTTGTTAATCCTTGTCCATAGGCCTCTTTCATGGTGGCAGAGATCACTTGGCACATTCTGAATCTGGGAACAATTTTTTATCTGTTTCTCACTGCAAAAATGAGGGATAATTACCTATAGGAACTAAATTTTGCTCCAGGAGACTGACATAATTGTTCTGTTAGAAGCCTTAGCTGTATCATGGATTAGTAAAAGGACCCTGGGGCTGATATTGGGGTTCAAACTTCAAGCTGATTATCAGAAAAACAAAGAAGCTGGCTGTTAGCCTCTTACCTTTACCTCAGGGTGAATATACTGACCCTGTCTCCATGAGCTTTCACCAAACCTCAATCTGTAATTCTGGTCCGCATTGGTGGAGAATGATTGCCTCATACTGACTACTTTGCCCCTTTGTATATGCCCATCTAAGGCTGGGATTAATGGTATGAGCTATAATTCCTAAAGACCAATTCCATCTTGTAAAGATTTGTCTGGCCTTGGACTCGCAGAGATCCATCTATCACCTAATCCCGAGTCCTAGGATTAAAGGTGTGTACCACCACCTCCTAGCTTCTGGCTGCTGGGATTCAAGGTGTGTGTCACCACTGCCTTGTCTCTAAGGCTTGAGGCTGACTTGAGCTTTAATAAACCATAAATAATATATATCTGCACTTAGTCATCTATCAGAAATGCATGGCAGACTACACATCACAGACAGAAAACTTCCATGGGGTTGGGATGAAGGAAGCACCTCATTCTGGCCCATAACTCAGAGCACATCCTCAGCTCTGGGTCCCAGAACTTACATGGCTGGATAGGAGGTCCCATCTCTCACACTACTCCATGGCTCAGGGGCCTCAGGGGGTGCAAATCTCAGTGGTCCTACAGGTGGTTTGGCAAAGGGAATTCCCAGGAAAGTGTGGACATCAACTTCAGTGTTTTTCAGATGGACAAGGCTTCCTCTAACCTGGCCTGTGTGTGTATTCCTGATGGGGCTGGCTGAGTCCTGGCCTGCATGTGGAGAGATACCATCAGGGTTAGTTTTGTCCAGGCAGCTGCCAACACACTCTTGTTTCCACTTCATTTTCACTAGGGTACATGGGGAATGGAATCTGGGGTATCTTGGCTCAGCTGTGGGATGTGGGAGTAGGAGTTTCTTTATCCCACCATGTACAGGAACACTGTTCCTGCTTCTTTTGCCTGGTTCCTATTTACATCTCTGGCCAACAAGGAGATATCGTCAGAGCTACTTTGCAGCACAAATGTATTACTTCAACATTATTCAGAGTTCTGTAGCAGCTACACTCACACACAGGAAGGAAAATGACTCATTGTTCTCTTTTCCCTAATCTGCAGGTTCAGTCTGCTCAGACCTCCTTACACTGGAGTGACTTTTTGGTTATTGGGTGTCCTTAGACATCTCTGACCCTCTGTGTGCTGCAGGGTTCACTGTGTGGGCTTTGGTGGGGGCATTGGGAGGTCCACAATTCCCACCCTTCTAACTGCCACTTTTACCAGCTCCTCCCTCATTGTTCCCTTCCCTTCTGCAAGATCAACTGCTGATTCTGTAGAACTGGGAAGCTCAGACCTTGGTCTTCATGTTCATTTAAGGGTTCTCACCTTGCACATGTTGGAAGAGAAGCAGAAGCCCACAGGTCACTGCATTCAGCCAGCCAGGAAGACTTTCCAGTGTCATGGTCAGCTCCTTCTCTGAGTCTGTGTTCTACAGGATAGGAGTGTGTCATGCACGGGAAACAAAATATGTGGGACTTGCGTAGGCAGGAATTTGAACTTAAAAAAAAGTAGGTAGAAACTTAGATGTGTGGGCCAAAGTTCTTTGTCAAAACTTTGTCAAAGAGGTGCAGTCCTGCCAGCAGGCAAAGCAATCCTTGATACTGCTCTTTGGCCTCCTAGAAAGGGATACAATGCTATCTGTAGTCCCTCTGTGATACCAGGAATTTTGTATGCAAACTTAAATCAATCCAAACCATGATCGCTGTCCTTGTTTTCACTGGTCAGATGTCAGTGTTGTTGTGGAGGTCAGGGAACAGAAGGCTGTAATAGAAGCCAGAGGGCTTCTCTGAGTAGGTATATACTGAAGATGCCCCAGAATGGGACCATTACAGTGATCTTAGGATCTATATATGGACCCCTCTGCACAGGCTGTGGTTGTTTTATTGAACTACTGTAACTCTGACACTTTTTAAGTCAGAGCCCCTATTCATGTCACTTCCATAATATCTTTCACTTATAGCCAGCTCATTCTGAGATCAACTTCATAGTTCTTTATCTACTTGAGAAACACTTTCAATTTTTTTCTGTGTATTTCTTTATTGTGTACATGTTCACATGTATGTGTGAATGCCATGGCACACATATGGACACAACTCCTGTCAGTCAGATCTCTCCTCTTACTATGTGGGTATGGGAATCCATCTATGTCTTCCAGCATTGCAGAAAGTTCCTTTACCAAATGAGTCACCTCCTGGCCTCCACTTAACAAATACTTAATGGGGAGTGAGTATAGGAGCTAGTGAGATGGGGAAGCAGAGTCTCAAATTCCCTTAAAACACCTGTAATGAGACACTACTTTACAACTTTCAATAACATCAGACTTAGGAGCCATAAAGTCAAGTGGTCACAAAATCACTGACACCCTCATATAGGCCTTGAGGAGATACAAAATGGTACAGTCAAAGAAAATAGTTCGACATTTTCATTAAAAGTTAAACATGCAATTCTGCTCTCAGACTTTTACCCCAAAGGAAAAATATTTATCTCAAAAAACATATGTTTGAAATTCTCACAATAACTTGATTGAAAGGTCCAAATTTGGTTACTCAACTGTGCATTTACCAGAGAGTAGATTAAATGTGCTATATGCATATGTGGAATGACACTTATTACCAAGGGACAACACCCTTGAATAACTTGTACTCAGTAGCAGGACCAGTCACAAATTATTTCTTTTTCATGAGAGGATGACCAGGGCCCTGACATTTTTAAATTCTATGGAGTTTTCAAACTGTTCCATCAGAAAGTAGTCAAGGGGCTGCCAGGGATCGGAGACCAGGCATGATTAATGTAAAGGACCATGAGCTAAATTTCCCAATAGGAGAATTATTCTCATCCTTGAAGTGTGGGTTGTTGCTTATCTTATTTTATTATGCAAATCTACCTAGTTATGTTGGTCAAAGGCAAATTTTATTGCATAGAAATCATTTGACAATAAAGCTTTCCAATGGTTAGAGGGTTGCATAGTGTCTAGTACCCCTCAGTGAAGTTCCGGTACAACAGCCTAAGTGTATACCTCACAGAGTTATGTGCACAGCTGGAGCTTCCTTCAGGCTCCTGTGGAAGTACCAGGCACTGCCAGACTGTACTCAAAGAAGGGCTCTTTTCTCATTTAACATAGTAAAAATGACCATGGTACGAAAAGGAATCTATAGATTCAATGCAACTTCCACAAAAATTCCAAGGCAAATTTTCAAAGAACTGGAAAGGATAATTTCCTATCTCATACGGAATCACAAAATACACCCAAAATAGCCATGGGACTGACCGGGCCCTCTGCACATGTGTGGCATTTGTGTGGTTTGGTCTTCTAGTGGGACCCCTGGCAGAGAGAGTGGGTCAATAGAGTGTCTTTGACTCTATTGACTGCACTTGGGACACTTTCCACCTGCTCTGTTGCCTCATCTTGCCTTAATAGGAGAGGAGGTGCCTAGTCTTGCTACAACTTGATATTCCATGGCTGGATAATACATAAGGAAGGCCTGCACTTTTCTGAAGGGAAGGGGGAGGGGGTAGATGAGGAAGGGTGAGAGGTTGGGAGGAGGGACTGGGAGAAGAGGAGGGAGGGGAAACTGTGATCATGATGACAAAATTAATTAATTGACTGATTAAAAAAACCAAGAATGCTGAAGATATTTTGAATAATAAGAGAACATCTGGAGCTATAGTAATAAAAACAGCATGGCATTGGTACAAAAACAAACATGTTGATCAATAAAATTGAATTGAAGACCCAGAAATAAGTCCACACACCTATGAACATCTGATTTCTGACAAAGAGGCCAGAAGTACACACTGGAAAAAAGACAGCATGTTCAACAAATAGTGCTCATCAAACTGCCAGCATGTAGAAGAATCCAAAACTCAACACGCACTGGATCAAAGATGTCATTATACAATTAGATTCACTAAACCTGATAGAAGAGAAAGTGGTAAACAACTTTGAACTCATTAGCATAGGAAAGACCTTATGAATAAAACCTCATTAGCACAGGTACTAAGATCAATAATTAATAAATAGGACCTTATGAAACCGAAAAGCTTCTGTAAGACAAAGGACACCATCAATCATATGAAATGGCAGCCTACAGAATGGAACAAAATTTTTTATCAACTCCATGTTAATTTTAAAAATAGTTAAAAAAATAAACAACTCAAGAAACTAGATATCAAGAAAACAAATAACCAAATTAAGAATAGGGTTCAGTTCTAAACAGATAATTATCAATAGAAGAAATTCAAATGGCTGAGCAATACCTAAATTATGCAACATCCTTAGCCATCAGGGACATGTTAATAAAAATACTTTGAGATTTCATCTTATACCTGTGAGAATGGCTAAGATCAACAAAACAAGTGACAGCTCATGCTGGTGAGGATGTGAAGTAAGGGGAAAACATCTTCATTGCTGGTGGGAATGCAAACTTGTATAACCACTATGGAAATCAGTGTGGCAGCTCATCAGGTAGATGGCAATAGATCTACCTCAAGTTCCAGGCTATATCACTACTAGTCATATATCAAAAGATGCTCCATCATACCACTCAGACACTTTCTTCATTATTGCTTCACTCCTAATAGTCAGAAATTGGAAACAACCCAGATGTCTTTAAACAGATGAATGGATAAAGAAACTGTGGTATATTTTCATAATGAGTACCACTCAGTTGTTAAAAAAATATGACATTGTGACATTTGTATGCAAATGAATGTAGTTAGAAAACAATTTTTATTTATTTTGTATACAGTGTTCTGTCTGCATATATGCCTGAAGGCCAGAAGAGGGTGCCAGATCTCATTACAAATGGTTGTGAACCATCATGTGGTTGCTGAGAATTGACCTCAGGACCTTTGGAAGAACAGCCAGTGCTCTTTACCACTAAGCCATTTCTCCAGCCTTGACAAAAATCATCCTGAGTGTGGTATCCTAGATCCAGAAATGCAAATATTGTATGTATTTTTTCATACATGGGAATTAACTGTTAAGCAATGGTAACCAAGCTACAATTTGTGGAGCCACAGAGAGTAGGTATAGAGCAAGGGACTAGGAACAGTTTGATCTCATTAGTAAGGGAAATATAATAATAATTATGGATGGATGGGCCTGGAATGGGAGGTTTAAGTGATAAGAATGTTTGCAGGAGGGTTGAAGGAGGAAATATGGAGAGAGAAAAGTAAAACTAAGGGAATATGAGGGGTAGTATGATAAACTGATATAGTAGATATTCCCTAATATATGTATATTTCATATATATTTATAAATTTAATTATATATATGTGATTAAAATGAAATTTCCCAAATATGGGGAGACAAAGTCCCAACTGGCCTTTTTCATCAAATGAAGCTTCCAGTACCAGGATTGGGTTACATCTATTGAATTGTTGACCAAACACATCCCATGGAAATCATCAAAGAAGCCTGGGTGTTGCCAATAGTCTAGGTTGCCCTCCACAAACAAGCAAGCCCTCACTGCTGGAGACAACACCTACAAAACTCATTGAACATAGAGGAGTCCAGCTGGTTCCTACATAGAGCCTTCACTCTTACTTTCTAGTGTCTTTGGTAAAGGAAGGTACTTTTCATGCAACCAAAAAGAAAAATGTAAACACCAAACTAGCCATAAACCCTTTGATCTACAATGATGCCCTACTTGCAATATATGCTAGGAAAATGGTGGCATAAAACTTGTGGGAGTAACCAAACAATATCTGATTTGACTTAAGGCTCACTCATGAGATGAAACCCATGATCAACACTGCTTGAATGACCAAGAACCAGCAACTAGATAGCTCAAGGGCTTAGGTAAAACCAAGTACTACTAGTCTGGAAAAGGAAAAGGAAAATAAAAAGAAAAAGAGTAGTGATTAAATGAATCCTAATAATGTTCTACTAAACTCATAAATCAGTGCCTTGCTTATCTATCATCAGAGAAACATCCTCCTACTGCAGATATGAACAAATGTAGAGACGAGACCCACAACCAGACATTACACAGATAGTGAGAGACCTCGAAACACTCAGCCCTAAATGGAATGTCTTGCAGAGTTCATACAACCCTGCAGAGAGGAGGCAGAAAGACTCAAAGAGCCAGAGGGGATGGAGAACACCAAGAAAACAAGGCCCTATAAATCAACATGAGTAAAGCTCAAATGAACTTACAGAGACTGAAGCAGCCTGCACAGATCTGCAACAGGTTCTCTCAGATATATTATGGCTTCAAGAGGTTCACACCCAGCAAAAGCTTAACTGATCAGTCTACTACTCTTTGTTGCTGCTCAGGTTGACATATACACAGATCACCTCAGGATCTCAGGATGTGGTTCACAAATGGGGAACTCTAGTCCTATAAGCACATTTCCATTCCCATTTCCCTATCAGGAAATTTTAGCATGGATTAATGGCTCTAGATCTAAAGTAAAGTCATCATCACTCTCTGACCCATCAAAGTGGAGCAAATAGGAGTGTCTCCAAGAGTGTCTTTCCTGACTGTTCAAAAGAGTCATCAGATCCCATTGGCACAACAGATAACCTGCAGCTAGAAATTTTGGTGATGTCAATATGCAGCCCTTGAGCACACTCCAGAGTGGGTATGCCAGGTTCAAGTTGATAGAAAAATTCCTGGTTTAATCAAAGACCTAGAGCCTTGGCCCTCTATAGCCCAAGTGCCCTGAATAACACACACACACACACACACACACACACACACACACACACACACACACACACACACACACAGGTTTAAGCAGCTCATCATGGCTAATATTTCCTTCTTGAACCCAATAAGGTTCTAAATTACAGTGGATCTCAGAATTACTTTGTTCCTCTCAATTTTCCAGATAAAGAAACATCCTCTTCTTCAACTGACCACAGTCTGATACTCACAGGTAAGTTAGAACCTTCATGGGTATGAGCTTATGTGTAGATATTAAGATACAGGCACTCCTCAGACATAGAATTTGGATGAATGATCAGATTCATCTTCTTTGCAGACTCTGACTTTGTTATGTCAGTCTGTGGACACCTTGGGAAAATGGAAGACAGTTAGTTCAAGATATGTGATGATCAAATATAAATCTTTGCCAGAATTTTCTCTCAGCCACCTTCAGCTACTGCTTTCCATGGTGCCCTGTTTACATCATCTCTCTCTCTCTCATGTCCCTACCAAGGTAAAGGCCACCAGCTCTGTGGGAACGGGAAAGCAGCAGGACTTTTAGGGAGGCCTCTGGTTGGATAGTAATATCCAGAATACTAGTGCATGGAGACTGCTGGCATCCTCTATGCAAATGATTGTCTTCTTGTACTAATGTTCATCACTTCTGTACTATTTAAATCCTGGTGTGATGGTTAGTTTGGATTGTTGATGTGAAACAATGTGGAATTACCTGGGAAAAGGATCTTAATGAGGAGATGTCTAGGTCCTGTTGGCCTTTAGGCATACCTGTGGCAAATTAACTTGATATTGTTCTTTTAGGGACTACCTGCCTATTGGTAGCAGGTACACATGTGACCTATAGGCTCTGTTCCTGGTTATGAATGGGATGTGATCAGCTGCCTAAAACGTCTGCCCCTGTGGTTCCCACCTATGGTTGATTATAACCAGGTATTGTGACCAATTGTGTGATCACACAATTGTGTGATCTTCCTTCTTTACATTGCTTTTTTTCAGGAATTCTATCACATCAACAGAAAAAAAGCTACGATACTCAGGTTCTGAGGAACTGTGTTCACATAGGAACTACAGGAATGAATGGACAGTACCACAGGGTAGAGAAACATTCTTCATCTATTTCCATACTCTCACAGTACTTCCTTCTTCCATATAGTCTCCAGTAGAAAGTATGTGTTCCTTTGTCAATGGCACCAGTAGAATAGATGGTCACAATGAAGAATGGCTTTAGTCTCTGCTCCCCACTGTAGTACCTAGAGCTAAATCCCTACAGGTGTCAAGCTCTCACCGAGAAGCCTGGCACAGCTGTTCTTCTCTAATCCTTAGCACAGTCATTGAAAAACATACTGCAGACTGCCCTTATAC
The DNA here is from genome assembly GCA_030556225.1 of Cricetiscus sungorus. Classification (NCBI taxonomy): domain Eukaryota; kingdom Metazoa; phylum Chordata; class Mammalia; order Rodentia; family Cricetidae; genus Cricetiscus; species Cricetiscus sungorus. Next base: position 42,345,733 of record JANBXA010000729.1, on the reverse strand, counting down.
AGAGAGAAAGCGGCTATAGAGTTGAGATGGAGGAAGCACTGCAGTGTGGCTTGAGGTGCCCTGGGTCCCAGAACTTACATGGCTAGGTGGGAGGTCCCATCTCTCACACCACTCCATGGCTCAGGAGGCTCAGGTGGTGAAAATTGCAGTGGTCCTACAGGTGGCTTGAAAAAGGGTTTCCCAAAGGAAGTTATGGGCACCAACATCACTGTCTTTCACATGGACAAGGGTTCCTCTCACCTGCCCTGTGTATTTTCCTGGCTGACAGAGTCCTGGCCTGTAGGTGGAGAGACACCATCAGTTGTGACACTTGCAGATTCCTACTTCATTGTCATCTTGGTACATGGGAAGGTAACCTGGGTCCTCTCAGTTCAGCTGTGGGATGTGGAGATGAAGGCTTCTGGATTTCCTAGGACCAGAAACTTGTCCTTTGACCATCTGAAAAACTGTCAAGTGATAGGCTCAGAGCTTCTTAGCATACTGAAATATTTATTATCATTATTCAAGGTCAGTAGGAGCTACAACCACACAGAAGAGAGACATGTCCCTCCTATTCTTCTGTCCCTGCTGCCTTCTCAGTACATGCTAACCTTATTCATCTCTGACCCTCCATGTACCACATGGCCCATTCTGTGGGCTTTGGTGGGGGCATTAGAAGGCACGCAATTGCACATTTTCATCTGTCATCTCCACCAGGTCTTTCCTCCCTGGTGACTTCACTCCCTCAAGTTCAGCTTCTGACTCTGCACAACTGGGCAGCTCTGATGCTGGTCCCCTCTGCTCACTTAGTCTCACCATGCACATCGAGGAGGAGAAGCAGGAGCCCACAGGACACAGCATACAGCCAGCCAGAAGAAAGTCTATCGAGTAGCATGGTTGAAACCCAGGCCTAAGTCTGTGCTGCTACAAGATGACAGTCTCACAACAACAATAAACAGAACAGGTAGGCCTTGTCCAGGCAGGAATTTGTACCTTTGGGGATGTAGGTGTGGAAATTTTTTTGGGTGGGGCAAAGTTCTTATTGTAGGAGAACAGATAAGGCAGAAGCCACTGGAAGCTGATAGCCAGCAGGCAGGGCAAAGCCACCTCTGTGCTTAATACTTCTTCCCTGGTCTCTAGGATAGACACATCATGGCTTCCGAAGTCTTTCTGGTATCCCAGGATCCCTGGTGTTGAAAATGGAGTCCTCTTGATCCCTGGCCCTTTATTCACCAACACAATGTGGGTGTTGGAGTGAAGATCAGGGAGCAGAAAGCTGTAACATGGAAGTCACGGGGCTTCTGTGAGTAGGTACACACTGAAGATGTCACAGGAGAGACAGAGGGTTCTGTGAGTATTTACACACTCAAGAAGCCACAGATGGAGAGAAGTGAAAGGGCAGGAGCTCTGAATGTGACCTTCATTGTGAAGACTCCTCTGTGCTATTAAGACTCATAGTGACTCCACTCTCACACTTCCTTGTCCCTGTGGTATCTGTAGTTACCCTCCCTGTTCAGTCATGGCAGTTCCCTTGAAAGACACGGGAATTCTGCCCCCTTCCACCACCTTAATGAGGCTGCTCACATTGCCAGCCTTTGATGAGATTCACTTCACAGCCATTTATTCAATTGACAAACATTTTAACTCCTCCCCACATTTACTCATGTATTGTGCATGTGTACATGTATGCATATCTGCACTCAGGTTCCATCATCTATGTGTAAAGGTCAGAAGAAAATTTGTTGTACTCAGTTTTGTCTTTCCATCATATGGGGTCCAGAGACAAATGTTAAGTTGTCAGGCTTGGCAGCAAACTTCCTTTCTGGCTAAGCTACTAGCCAGCACTCACCTGATACTAGATGAGGTGAAGCATGCAAGTACAGAAGTAGGAGTTCCAGAATCATAAAGTCCTAGTAAGCTACATCAGAGAATATACAACCCAGAGTTCATACCACATCTGACTTCCTGGGGAAGTGGTGTGGGAAGCAACACTGGGTAGCCTCCTGTGCTGGCTGAGAATGGTCTTGGCTCTATGGTTCTGGCCTTGGGTAGTTTAGAACCCCCAACATAGCATTGAAGATTTTCTTCTCATCCATAGCTTCTCCTGTCTCTTCCTAGATACAGTGTCATGATTCCAGTGCACACTTGCCCAATCTGTGGTCCAGCCCTTCCTGGTGGGTATTCTACATTTAGTATTCTGACTTAAGGAACTGCTGGACTGTGGGGCCCCGAGAGGTTCCCAACTCCTCCAATCTCTGGGTCAAGGAACAATTTCTTTATGTTTCCTGGCAATCTGTTGTTTCTTCCTAATTCCAGACTTTTATACCTCAGCTGGAAAAAAAGTTCCCATAAGCTCTGACCTCCTTGTAGAGGCCAAAGGCATGATAAATATGTAGAGAAGATGCTCAATTTTTTTTCTTTTTTTTTTTTTAGTAGAAAATAGATTGTTCTTTCATACAATATATTCTGATGAAAGTTTCCCCTCTCTCCACTCCTCCCAGATTCCTCCCACTTCCCCTCTCCCCTAGATACATTCTCCCTCTAGTTCACCTTCAGAAAAAAGCAGGCCTCCAAGAGATAGCCAAGTAGGATCTGTTCTGTGGAGGGGGGCAAGGAGACAGCCTGGCCGACCGACCGACCAACCGACAGACAGACATACATATATATGTACATACATACAGACATTGAAATAGAGATCTAAAAGCAGAGGCTCAAAGTTCATGGAAACACCTTCAAGGAGACACTGCTTCACACCCATTTAATTTATTCATTGTTGGCAAAGATATGGAGCAATTGACACCCTTGTACATGGCTGGAGGAGCTACAAAAGGCTGTAGTCATTTTGAAACACAGGTTGGCATTTTCTTCTAAATTTAAACAGACACTTGCTCTATGATTGAGGTATTCTACACTCTGGCTTTAGCATAAGTAAATGAAAGCTCTGATCACACACACACACACACACACACACACACACACACACAGAAAAACAAGAGAAAACCCCCATGTTCCCAGCACTCAAGAGACAGAGGCAAGTTATCTCTGTGAGGTTGAGGTCAGTCTGGTCTACAAAGGGAGTTACAGGACAGCCAGGGCTATACAGAGAAACCTTGTCTGGAAAAAAATCAACCAACCAACCAACCAACCAACCAACCAACCAAAGACAAAATAAACTACAAACCCACATTCCATAAGGTTGATAAGAGCTTCATTAACCGCAGCAAAACAGCAACAAAACAATGGAAATCACTCAGAAGCTAATCGCCTGGGGAGTGGGTAAAATGTTTTCATATATAGAATGACAGTGTCAGTCAAACAGAGTGCCACTTGAATCTCTGAGACATTATATTAGTAATAGAAAGAGTCCCAGTGATCCCTTTTCCATGATAGAATAGCCAGTCCTTCACGTTTAAAATCATATACCATTTCCAAATTGTTCTATCGGGAAGTAGTCAAGTGGTTGCCAGGATCAGAGATCAGAAAAGGAATAACATAAAATAACACAAGGGGAACTTTCTCCAGTGAAAGAAACACATTCTGGAAGTCAGGGTGGTTGAATAAATAACTCATATTCTGTGTGAATTAACCAAGCTGTGCACACGAACCATTCAACAATAAAGTTTTCTACCAACAAGACCTTTATTCAAAGTCTCCAAACCTCTCCCCCAGTGTTCAGTGCACTGAACAGTGGAAATCTAACAGAGGTGTATGCAGCAGGAGTTCAATGACACCTCAAGCCCTCCTGGATATCCTAGGCCTCAACCCTCCTACACTGAAAGGAAGGAGTTTTCTCTCTGCCCAGCTCCTGAGCCCAGCTGAAGCTCTTTCTCAACTGTCTCTGCCTCTTGGTGTTAAAGATTGATTGGTTGCATAAATCAGCGTTTTGGTGGTATCTTATGATTGACCTTCAAGTTAGTTGATGAAACTTGCAAAACTAGTAGCCTGGGCTGACATGGTTAGTTATAGAGGGGGCAGGGGAAATTCGGGGTTTAAAGAAGGAGGGAAAGATGTCAGTTTCCTTTCCCTGCATCTCTCCCAGTAGTACCCGGTCCCCCTGTGCCCCAGATGCACTCCTCTTCTATTTCCCTTCAGAAAAGAGCAGGCCTCCCAGCACAGCGCATCAACCACATACAGCATAACAAGTACAATAAGACGAGGCACAAACCCTCATATCAAGGCTGGGTGAGGCAACCCAGCAGGAGGAAAGTACCCTAAGAGTAGGCCAGAGTCAGAGAGTCTCTCCAGTTCCACTGATAGGAGTCCCACAAGAAAACCAAGCTACAAAACGATAATTCATATACAGAGGTCCTAGCTCAGACCCATGCAAACTCTGTGATTGTCACTTCAGACTCTGTGAACCCCCATGAGCCCTGCTTATTTTATTCTATGTACCATGTTCTGTGGTTTTCTTTACCCCTCTGGCTCCTTTCTTTCCCTTTCTGTGAGGATCCCTGACTCTGTCTAATGTTTGGCTGTGAGCATCTGTAACTACTCCCATCAGCTTATGGATGAAGCCTCTCTGATGCTGATTGGGCTAGGCACTGATCTATGAATCTAATAGACTATCATTAGGAATCATTTAATTAACTTTTTCCCAGTGTGTTTGCTTCTATCCCAGGCTTCTGGGATTTCCAATCTCTCACTCCTGGCCATCCAGGCAGTGTCAGGCATGGGCTCCCTCTCCTGGCCTGGACTTCAGGTTGTTCACTCCCACGTGTTACATGACACCATCTCATGCCAACACATGTTGCAGGCAAAACAAATTGTACTTTTATATGATGATTCCTCAGAAAATTGGGAATTGATCACTTAGAGACACAGCTATACCACTCTTGCGCATATTCCCAAATAACCCCCCCACACACACACACTAGAAGGCCACCTGCTCAGCTATGTTCATAGTGGCTTTATTCCCAATAGCCAGAAACTGGAATCTGTCTTGATGTCCCTCAACTGAAGAATAGATAAAGAAACAAGGTAAGGAAGTGGTTAAACTCTCCTACTCTCATAACTGAATTTAGGTTTCAGTTATGGGGCAAAGCAGGTGCCTCTCACCACAAAGGGCCATTTATCCACAACAACATTGCATTCAGGGATTAGGGAGAGAGCACATATGAGGCCTTAGTCAGCCCCACAATGTCTCAAGCACTGATCCTTCAGCCCCTTCTGAGTCATGTCCAGACTTGCCCAAGCTTGTGCAAGTAGGTCCAAAACTGATGACTAAACCTCAGCCAATTAAAAGTATACCAGTGTAACTGCTGTTTGTTTAACCAATTATGTTTGAAATGACCTCTCTACTCCCAAAACACCCAGAACTATGCTTAAAAAAACTTGTGTGCCTTTATTCTGGTTTGCCATCTTGTATAAAATAGGGTGTGTATTAGAAAACAACAACAACAAAAATACAGGGAAAAAAAGACAAAAAGGCATTTCATATTCATCTTAGGAAAAATCCATTAAAGATGAAATCTCAGTTCTGAATATTTACATCCCCAATACAAGAGCACCAATATTTGTACAAGATACCTTACTAAAGCTTAAATCACAATCAAACCCCACACACTAATAGTGGGAGTCTTCAGCATCCTGCTTTCACCACTGGACAGGTCTGCTAGATAGAAACTTAATAGACAAATAAGGAAACTAACAGATGTAATGACTTTAAAAAAAAGAAATTAAAGAGGACATCAGAAAATGGAAAGATCTCTTATATTAATGGATAGGTAGAAATGACATAGCAATGTTAAATGGTAATCTTACCAAAAGCAATCTGCAGATTCAATGCAATTCCCATGAAAATCCCAACACAATTCTTCACAGATCTTGAAAGAATAATACTGAACTTCATAAAACTTAGATAGTTAAAACAATCTTGTGCAATTAAGGAACTTTCAGGGGTAGCACCATCTGGATATCAAGCTCTACTCTAGAGCTATAGCAATAAAACAGCTTGGTATTGGCATAAAAATAGACACATGGAAAAATGGAATCAAACTGAAGACTCTGACATTAATCCACATACATACTAACAACCGAGTTTTGACAAAGAGGCCAAAATGGTAGAATGGAAAACAGAAAGCATCATTAACAAATGGTGCTGACATAAGTGGATGGTGGCATGTAGAAGAATGCAAATAGAGCCATATCTGTCACCCTGCACAAAACTCAAGTCCAAAAAGATCAAAAACGTCAACATAAATCCAGTTACACTGAACCTGATAGAAGTGAAAGTTAGGTAGCCTTGAACACATTGGCATGGAGACTACTTCCTGAATATAACATCAGTAGCATAGACAATGAGATCAAAAATTAATAAATGAGACCTCCTGAAGCTGAAAAGCTTCTGCGAGGCAAAGGATATTACCAATAAAACACAATGTCAGCCCACAGAATGGAAAAAGATCTTACCCTTTGTATGACAGAGGGCTGATTTTCAAAATATATAAAAAAAATTGCTGGGAAGTGGTGGTGCACACCTTTAATCCCAGCACTTGGGAGGCAGAGGTAGGCCTATCTCAGTGAGTTTGAGACTAGTCTGGTTTACTAGTCTGAGTTTCAGGACATCTATGACTACATAGAGAAAACCTGTCTTGAAAAACCAATACATACATACATGCATACATACACACGTACAAAGAACTCAAGCAACCAGACATAAAAATTCCAAATAATCCACTTTAAAATGGGGTGTAGATCTAAACAGAGAATTCTCAACAGAAGAATCTCAAATTACTGAAAGACATTTAAGGAATTGTTCAATGTCCTTAGTCATCAGGGAAATGGAAACCCAAATGATTCTGAGATACCTTCTTACACCAGCCACAATAGCTAAGATAAAAAAAAATACTGATTATGTTGGAGAACATGTGGAGTAAGAGGAACATGCCTCCACTGCTGGCGAGGGTGCAGACTTGTACAGCCATTTTGGAGATCAATGTGGTTGCTTTTCAAAAACTTAAATCAATCTATCTCAAGACCCAGGTATAGCTATCTTGTGTACATTCCCAAATGATGTTCAAACATATCACAAGGACACTTGCTCAAATATGTTCATAGCAACATTATTTGTAACAGGCAGGACCTAGAAACAACCCAGATGCCCGTCAACTGAAGAATGGATAAAGAAAATATGATACATTTACACAATGGAGTATTACTTACATGTAAAGAATATGATCTCATGAAATTTTCAGATAAATGGATGGGACTAGAAAAAATCAACCAGAGTGAAGTAACCCAGACCCAGAAACACAAATGTAACATGTACTCACTCATAAGTGAATATTAGGAGTAAAGTATAGGATAACCAACTTACAATCTACAGTCCCAGAGAGGCTAGAAAATAAGGAAGGCCCAAAGAGGGTTGCATGGATTTCCCTGTGAAGGGGAAATAGAAGAGATCTTTGGGGCGGGAAAGGGGGAATGGAGGGATGATTAGAGAGTGGGTTGTGTGGGCTGGGTGGAAGTAGGTTGGAGACTGGATGGAGGTGGGATGGAGGGGAAGAATAACAAGAGAGACTTCGTGATGGGGGTAACATTTTGGGGTTAGGGATAAACCTGGCACCAGGGAAATACCCAAGAATCCACAGGGATAACCACAGCTAAGACTCCTAGCAATGGTGGAGAGGGTGCCTGAACTGGTTGGTCATCTACTGTAATGAGATTGGTGACTATTCTAATTTTCATTAGAGATACTCTATCCAGTAACTGATAGAAGCAAGTTAACAAATATGACAGGCTTACCTTGTTCACAGGTTTCATAATAAAGGATAAACATGCTTCAGGGTTTTGTCATTGCCAGCCATATATAGCAAAGCTCTGCCAAAGTGTTGTTGAAAAGCATGATGCTGGCATCAGCTCAACAATCCATGTCTGCTTGTTCTCGCTGATTCCCACCCCCAAAAACAGGTTAACGTCGAAGGTGGTATGGAAGCCTGTGTGCATGTCGCATGCTCAACTCTGCTCCTCTTCTCTTCCTCCTCAGCCTCCTTCACTCCTCCTCCTTTGCTTATTCAACCTCTTTTGTTCAGGAAATATTCTCTGGTTGTTTTCTGAGTATAGACTTGTGTGTTTCATTGGGCTAAAACCAGGCTCTCTAGATATAAAAATATTTAGGAAAAACATTCATTCCTTTTAAACCCCGTTTGCTATGACACCAAGATATAAATGTGTTCCAGCTGTTTTACAAACACCTGTGTGTTCCTGGTGGAAACTAATATCAGTACCTAGAGCCCCTCTTTGATCCCACCTATCTTTGAGCCCATATTTAACAGGCTCACTTCTCCTGTCAGATGTGTGCCAAGGCTAACCCACAAGGGGCCCTTCAGATATGCCAGCCCCTGCACCATCACCAAGGACACCAACAGGCGAGTTGATTTCATCCACATGTCCCCCTCCCCATAAAAAGTCCAATATCTCCTAATTCTTGCTGACCCTTTAAGGATGGATGGAGTCATTTCCCACCTCCAGGAAAACAGTAGATGTGGTGGCTCAGGTACTCCTGGAACATAGAATCCCTCAATTTGCCATGCCATCCCCCAAGCTCCTGAGACATTAGTGCTGGCATAACTTCTCCAGGCTCCAGTAGACAGCTATCCAGTACAAATGATCTGTCCAGCAATTGGGACCCTCCACCCTCCGATTTTCCAAAATGTCCCAGTGAAGAGCATATGTGCTCTTGTGCCTTGCTCATTCGCCTTTGTCATTCACCTTTGCCTCTTCTGTACAACCAGGATACATCTCTGTCCCATTCTTTCTGGCAGGCTTCACTCTTCCCATTGCTAGCCCCATTCATGGGACCAGTGTTAATAATCTATTTTTTCTTCTAGCAACTTGCCCTCTCTGCTTCCTCAAGAAACGGGATTCCTGAGGTTATGACAGTTAACTGAATGCTTTTTAATCCATGCCTCCCACTGAGTATGAACCCACCAACATCTAATTCCCACTCCTCACATCATTCCATGCCAACAGGAAGCAGCTAGACTCGAAATGGTACCTATATATTCAAGAAAGTCAGGATGTTTGGCTGGAAACTGCCTCAAAACTCTGCCTCAGCCCCACTCCTCCCTCTCCAAACCCTGCCCCCTCAGAAAGACCTCCAAAAGTCCAGGCTCCTCCTCTGAAGCTCAAGACCACACCTACAGGTCTTTGATGAGAGATGTTATTCTGTAAATATGTTTCTCATACTGGTCAATTAATAAAGCCCTGCTGGCCAATAGGAAACTAGATAGGCAGGGTTAGGAAACTAGGAGGAAGGAGGAAGTAGTTGGGAGGAGTCAAGATGGAGACCTGGGAGAAAGAAGATGCCAGCAGCGGCTCCTGGATAAGATGACCACGTGGAAATACTTAGATAAGTAGAAATGGGTTAATAATTAAGACAGAGCTAGCCTATAAACAATAATGGTAACTGGCCAACAGGATTGTATCAAATACAGAGTCTCAGAGTATTATTTGGGGCCAGCGCGGCAGTGGGCCCAGGCTGGCGGTAGGAGGGATGGCGCCAGCGGGAAAAACCTGCCCGTAACAGGTCTTGGCCCAGGTCTGTAACTGGCCATGTGATTTCTCTCATGTTCCCACTCCTGAGAGTCATCCACAAGTGCTTTGTTCAGATTAAACATGGTCCTTTGCTTTTTAATTTGGCTCGATTTGTCTTACAGTGTCAGTGGAGAGACTTAATATCAGGATATGGAAACCTTCCAATCAGGACCTCGCCCTGGCTTAGCTGGCTTTTGGGAACCTGTTCCCCACACTGGATGCCTTTCCAGTCCTAATGCAAGGGGAGGAGCTAGGTCCTACCTCAACCTGATGTGCATGCTTTATTAAAGCCCATGGGAGGCCTGCCCCTTTCTGAATAAAGACAGAGGATGAGTGGAATTGGAGAAGGGGTAGATGGGAAATGTGGGGGGCAACCAGGAGGAAAGGAGGGAGGGGAATTTCTGATTAGTACATAAAATAAATAAAAATATTATTTAAATAAAATAAAAAGAGGCAATGTAAATTCACCATAAGTGATATAATGGTATTGTTCTGAATAAAAAGGTTGGCAGCAGCTATCATTTACTGTGTACTAGTTGACAGTATTTTCTAGACAATTTCTATGAGTTAAGCCATTTAATCCTAATGGATCACAAAATGATCTTTTATTTTTTAATTAATTTATTTTTATTTTATGTGTCTTGATGTTTTACTGAGGTGAGACAGTTGTTAGCTGCCATGTGGGTACTGGGAATTGAACCTGGGTCCTCTGGATGAGTAGCCAGTGATCCCAACCACTGAGTAATCTATCCATCTCCATGATTCCTCTTTTAAACTGAAGATAAATTTCCTATTTATTTAAATTTTTTTTTAGTTCTCCAAGACAGGAAAACCTGGCTGTTCTGAAACTCAATGTGTAGACCAGGCTGACCTTGAACTCTGAAATCTTCCTGCCTCTGCCTCCAAAGTGCTGGGATTCAAGGCATGTGCCACCACTGCCCAGGTGGAATTTAGTTTTTTAAATTAAACAACTGTGCCTGGATTTATTTTTTTAGATTAAAAAAAGAAATTGATGGTGCCAGTATTGCATCTAGAACCCTTAACATGCTTGGCAAGTTTGTTACTCCCAAGCAAGAAACCCGTCCAAGAGCTGAGACTGGCCTGCTATCCTCTGTTGTAGACCATGCTGGCCCCAGACTTGTGGTCCTTGATAGTCCTTCTGCCTCTGCCTTCCATACCTGGTGGAGTGATACATTTTTAAGCAGGACAAAAGTAGATTGCAAAAATATATGCGTGTTGCATAACACAGCTTCATATTTTGTAAAACTTTCTGGGCCAGGAAAAACTCTAGGAATAGCCAGACTATTAAAAGAAGATAGCTGTGTGATAAGATTACAAATGTTTGGTTTTCTTCAGTTTTCAATTGTACAAATTCTGTTCATGCATGTCTTTCATAACCAGATAAAGATCTGTGTAGTTTATGAAGCTATAATATTAATGTACTTAGCTGTCAATTCAAATGTTTATATCTAATTAATTAGAAAAAAGCCACCCATAATAACACTACTGTCACCTGTGGTGCATCTCACCCTCCCTGCCGGGCAGCCTTTCTTCAGGAGACTTCATAATCCCATGACTCTGGGATAGACCAGAGATCAGGGAAACCGATCATATCATAGATGGCATCTGCCTGCAGAGACTATGTTAAGGATTTCCCTCCCTGTGTCCAGAAAAACTGTTTCCTCTATTATCACCTCAAGATGGCGCCCCAAACACAGCCATGGCTCACTTTCTCCTTGGCTGCCAGCCTGGTCTGCTCATCCATCTAAACCAGCTCTGCCAGGGTCTCCTCAAAAGCAGACCTATTTCACAGATCATCCCCTCGGCCTGGGAGGGAGGGTCACAAGTCAGCCTCCCCCTGAACTCATTGCCTTCCTGCTCCCCTGATCCATCCTCAGGCACAAAATGATCTTTTAATACTGTCATTTTGCAACTAGGTAAACTGAGGTACAGTGAGTTTAAAAACTTCCAAGATCTCAAAACTACTAATCTTTTTCCTAGATTTTTTTCTTTTTTTTTTCTTTTTCTTTTTTTTTTCTTTTTCTTTTTTTTTTTGGTAATGATAATGGGTGAGTGGGGAGGATCTGGGAGGAGTTGTTGAAGGGGAAATTATAATTAACATATGATTGATTGTAGTCAACATACAGAATAATCTATTTTAAATAAAAATAGTTGTTTGATTTTAAAAAATAAATAATGCAATAAAAGTTTAATTAAAAGCAGTCAAAAACAGGTCATCTGATCATCAACCAGGGATTCAGTAAATGTGTTGTGTGCATATATGGAATGACACTGTTGACAAAATGACAGCACACTTGGTTCTCAAAGATGTTGTACTTAGTGCCAAGCAGTGGTGGCACACACCTTTAATCCCAGCACTTGGGAGGCAAATGTAGGCAGATCTCTGTGAGGTCAAGACCAGCCTGGTTTACAAGATAGTTCCAGAACAGTCTCCAAAGCTACACAGAGAAACCCTGTTTTGAAAACAAACAAACAAAAAAGATGTACTTAGTAACAGGATCAGTCATAAACAATTCCTTTTCTAAGATAGGATAACCAGGGTTCTGATGTTTCTAAATTATATGCAGTTTCCGAATGGTAGCATCAGAAGGTGGTTGCTTTGGAGCAGAGACCTAGCAACGATTGACACAAAAGAGCTCAAGGGAATTTTTCCATTAAAAGAAGTAGTCTCATACTTAAGTGCATGTGGTTGCATATCTCACATTTTATGTAAAATTTACCCATCTATCCCAGTAAGTGGGCAAATTTGGTCCCCAAGGAATCATTTGATATCAAAACTTTCAAGAAATAATGCAGATGCTGAAATTTAAAGATCATTTGGTGATGTGTCCTGTATGTCAGCATAAATGGGGACCTCACAGATGCATGTGTGCAAGAGGAGATCAGTAATGGCTAGAGGCCCAGTCAAAGCATCAGACAGTCCTCCTGCACTCACGGGAATCATTCTTCTTGACCCAGGGGCAGAGCCAAGGCTAAATGTATCTTTATTCTGCCCCCTGGTGTTTGGAACAGGCAGTGTAAGAATCCTCACTGATGATGAAGTTTCTGTGGTTGATCTTCAACAAAATGGGTGGAAGAAGGAGTTTGACAACCTATGCAGGAATACTTGTACCCCAGGGGGCCAAGTTGGTCACAGGTAGGAATTTGGGAACATCAGGGAACAGACAATGAGGAAACCAGCTGCTTAATGACAGAGGAAAAATACTTTGGAAGAAACCAGGGACAAAACAGTACAATTTGATACTTTTGTAAAACAGCATAAAATGTAAATGAAAGTTTAGGGACAACAATAAATAAAGTCCTAGGAGGATCTAGGACGTCTTAGGGGCAGATATGTCCCTTCACACATTAGCAGGCTCAGGGACAATGGACAGGCATCTCTTCTGCTGGATATGTCTGGGCCTTCGAACATTACTTACACCTCCAGTATTTATATTCATATATTATTATAGCCACATTAAAGATTCAGAGCTATGACCTATAACTAAGGAAGCACATGGTATCTTTGGGTCTGGGTTACTTCACTCAGTATATTTTCATGTTCCATCTGTTTCTGGACATGACTTAATATCTGATTAATATTGAACAAATGATAACAATGTTAATAATGTTCAATAACTCCATGCTTCAGCCTCTGTAGTGCTGGGATTTACAGGCATGCGTCACACCACAACTTTTTTTTCTTAGTTAACATATCGATCTCAGTTCCCTTCCCCTCTGTCTGTCCGTCCGTCCGTCCGTCCGTCTGTCCGTCCGTCCGTCCGTCTGTCCGTCCGTCCGTCCGTCCCTCCCTCCCTCCCTCCCTCCCTCCCTCCCTCCCTCAGTACCTCTTCCCTTCCTCCCATCCCCCTTCCCCCCACTCCACAGGGAGAGTAATGGATCAAAAAAAAATCTATCAAGTCATTTGGAGTAGGAACTAGGCCCTCCCTCCTGTCTCTAGGTTAAGGGAGTATCCCTCCATGGGGAATGTGCTCTCAAAGTCATTTTGTGCACCAGGGACACATCCTGGTTCCACTGTCAGAGGCCACTTAGACTGCCCAGGCCTTCTGAGACCCATATTCAGGGGGTCTGCGAGGGTCCAATGCTGGTTTCCCAGCTATCAGTCTAGGGACCCATTGGCTCCTCCTTGCTCAGGGCAGCTGTCTCTGTGTGTTTCTGTAGCCTGGTCTTGTCCCCATTTTCTTATCTCTCATCCCTCTCAGCATCTGGATTCCAGTATGGCTCAGTGTTTAGCTGGCCACACCACAACTTAAGGAACAATTGAATTAAATATGTACAAGCGAAGGTGGGGGAAGACAGAGTCAGAGAAAGAGATGGAAGCAGAGTCAGAATAGAGAAAGACTGAGAGAGGAACAAACAGAAAGATGGAGGCAGAGACTAAACATCTCAGGGAAGTGGGAATGTTGGGAAACTCAAGTAGTCCTAGCAACTGAGAAGCAGAGGGTGGTGGATCTTGAGTTTAATGATGGGCTGGGACAGACAGCAAGGCCCCATGTCCTGCCAAAAGAAAGAAGACAGCAAAATAATGGTAACAATAATAAAAATAAAGACAAAAGTTCAGAAAATATCTACAAGGAGTCATACGTACACAGCCATCCAGTACAACCATATTGATGATTCCCAAGTCCCAGTGCAGGTGAGGCTATTCAGCAACTGGCACCTCACACATGTGTAAAGGGGTTGAAATATGATACAGTCATTTTGGAGGAAAGTTTGTCACAATCTTTCTGGCAATTGGTTCCTTTTGTCTTCATGTGGATCCGAGGAATTAAACTCAGGTCATCAAGTTTGATAGCAAGTGCCTTTCTCTTCATAACCTTTCACATTTAATCATACACAAGGTCATACCTGTGTTTTCAATAAAAGAGCTGAGAGTCTGTGGTCACACAAAGTTATGTTTGAAATTGTCCATAACAGGTTGCTTAGAAACAGACTGGCAATGCTTGCCTGCAATTCCACACTCCAGAGGTTGCGGTAGGAAAATGGTGAATGTGATACCAGTCTGGGCTACATAAAAAGAGATTTGTGTCAAAAAACATTACTTCTCTCAACAAAGAAGAATGTTAAGACAGAAGTGACTCAAATGTGCAGCTGCTTGGAGGATAAAAGGAACCGATTGTGTGTGTGTGTGCGTGTGTACGTGCGTGTGCGCGCGCGTGTGTGTGTGAGTGTATGCGTGTGTGTGTGCACGCAAGCCTCTGTGTGTGTGTATGTGTGTGTGCGTGCGTGCATGCGTACCTGTGTGCGTGTGTGTGTGCGCGCCTGCGTGCATGTGTGTGCCTGCGTGTGCGTGCGTGTGCGTGTGCATGTGTGTGTGTGTGTGTTAGAACTTTCAGTGACAGAAGGAAGTATTTATCTTATCTCAAGGACATTATGCTTGATAACACCCAACCACTAGTGAGGTGATTCCTTTTATAGGATATAAGAAGAACTACAGTGTTCCCCAGCCATAGCCAAGTGAAAATTAAAACAACAGAAAGCAGAGCATGAGGGCAAGCAGGAGTTCTTGGGATGAAGAGAAAGTATCTATGGGTTCAGCCAGTGTGCCAGGGCTTAGCACTCCCCACTTCTGTGCCCTGGTGTCCAGGAAGATAGCATAGGAGCCTTCATGCTCATCCAAATGTACTGTGAATGAAAAGGGACTTTGTCCTGGGAAAATTGGTGCCTAAGTAAGGCAAATTGACCATAGGTAGAAGGATGAGAACTTTATACATCAACGGGACAACAGGACACACCCTTTCATTGACAGAGATGATATAAGGGAAAGAAAAGGCACAGTTTGGCATCATTTAAATGACATAATATAAAGAAACTTTGAGTTTCTGGGGTTGAAAAGTGTAAGGACAACAATAACAGAATGAAAAATATTCACATGAACTATTAAGAAGAGTTATGATGCTACAGGAGGATTTTTTAAAACAAGAAAAAGCTGCCAGTCAGGGAGTCGGGAACAGGAATCTCTTCTAGTGCATTATGCACTTGGGAAACTTTTAAACATTTTTTTCTTATGTATTTGCTTATTCATTCAATAATAATTTATTGTGTGTGTATGTAGGTGTGTGGGTACTCACATGTCATGGCACGCATGTGAGGGTCATGAGGCAACTTCTGGGAGTCAGTTCTCTCTTTCCACCATGTAGGTGTGGGGGATCCAACTCAGGGTTTCAGGCTTTCTTGGAAGTCTCTTTACCTCCTTAGGCATCTTACGACCCATTCCCTCACAACAGCATTTCATGAGGCATTGGTATCTCCAACACAGAGGACAGTCTGGGTTTCAGAGCCTGTGAAAAAGCTGGAGATGCGGGTCTACAATTGGCAGTTCAAGGATCATAGAGAACCTAGGTGAGATGCATCAGTGAGTACAGGATGAGGAGTTCACACCTAGTTCAGTTTGATTTCCTGGAGGAAGTGGTGTGAGGATCCAAGTCAGACAGCCTTTAGTACCCTCTGAGAATGACCTTGGCTCTAACTTTCCAGCCCCTAACCATCTAGGGACCCACAGCCCGGCACAGCTGGATTTCCTTCTTGGTTCCTTTCTAGCTTCTGTGACATGAAACAGTCATGGCTTCTCCTGCCTTCTCCAATGTGCAAGGCCTGCCTTTGATTCAACATTGTACTCACAATGCACTCTTGAGTAATCTGTGGTCCCAGCCCTTCCTGCCAGGTGCTTCCCCTGCTCCAGTCCCATAACCAAATGAAATGCTGGGAGAACCCAGGGGCAAATTCAATACAAATTGTCACCTTTTTAATGGCGTAAAGTGACACTAATGGTTTTAGTGACAGCCTAGGGTAAGAATGAAAATGAAACCACAGGAAATGAAATAGTAGTAGTGTCACAAGTATCCAGGAGGGCTCAGAGGGCAGACGTGCTCAAGGACAGGGAACAGGCATCTCTTCTGCTGGACATATCTGAATGTTCTGATCCCATACCCCACTTCCAGGACACACCGCTTAGACATACATACACAGATGTCCCAATCATGCTAATATGTAGTTCATAGTATTTCTAGTCCATGGTAATAAGGACAAACCTTAGCAGACAGGAACATAAACAGACAGACATACGCAGCTTTCCCCACATACACACACTAACACATTTTATACACTCTTTCAACCTTGAGCAACTAATGATTATGTCCAGATGCATCTCTTTTTTAAAAATTTTTTGTTATTTAAATTTAAAAAATCTTATTTTACATATCCCAGTTCCTTCTCCCTGTAAACTTCCCATGCTCCCCACTGAACCCCCTCCCCCATCCCACTCCCACCTACTCATCAGGAAGAGTGAGGCCTTCCATGGAGGTCCATTAAAGTCTGTCACAATAGTCACATGACTAGGCCATGCCCCATGATTTTAGGATAAGAGAGAATCCTTCCATGGGGGAATGGGCTCCCAAAGTCCATTCGTACAAGAAAAATAAATACTGGTTTTACCACAAGAGGCCTGGGCCTCCTAACTGTCACTCACATTCAGGGGGCCCTGTTCGGACCTATGCTGTATCCCCAGCTGTCTGGCTGGGGTCCATGAGTTCGCACTTGCTCAGGTCAGCTGTTTCTGTGGGTTTCCCCAGCATAGTCTTGATCCCTTTGCTCAATACTTCTCCCTCTCTACAACTGGATTCCAGGAGTTCGGCTCAGTGCTGAGCTTGGATCTCTGCTTCTGCTTCCATCAGCTACTGGATGAAGGCTCTAGGATGGCATTTAATGTAGTCATCAATCTCATTATAGGGGTAGGGCATTTAAGGTAGCCTCTCCACTATTGCTTAGATAGTTAGTTGGGGTCATCCTTGTGGATCTCTGGACATTTCCCTAGTGTCAGGTTTCTCTTTAAATCTACAGTGACTCCCTCTATTAAGGTATCTTTTCTTACTCTCCTTTACTCTTCCCCCGACTCAATCTTCCTGATCCCTCATGTTCTCCTCCCCTCTCCTCTTCTACCCTTCTCTTTCTCCTACCTACCTTTCCCTCCCCTGTGCTCCCTATTGTTTCATTCTTCTCTGGGGAACATGCATGTCTCTCTTAGGGACCTCCTTGTATCCTAGATTCTCTGGAGGTGTGGATTGTAGGCTGGTAATCCTTTACTCAATACCAGACCCATTTCTTTCTTTCTTTCTTTCTTTCTTTCTTTCTTCTTTCTTTCTTTCTTTCTTTCTTTCTTTCTTCCTTCCTTCCTTCCTTCCTTTCTTTCTTTCTTTCTTTCTTTCTTTCTTTCTTATTATTTATTAAATATTTATTTATTTTATGCTGGACATAATTATACATGCTTTTTTTTTAAAAAAAATGAAAACAAACATTTATAAACAATATGTGGGAATTTGGGCGTCGTTCTTTCCAAACTGCTTCCTGCTGGTAGGGGGCGCTGTCATGGGGGAATCCTAAGAAGACACAGAAATCCTGGCTGTAGTGATCTGCAAGACTTCATTGTCCCCTTGACGTTGCTTCATGGGGTCTTGCTCAATCAAACCACATTAGCCTGGAAGGAATCCACAGCTTTTCATTTTCTGTGGAAACAAAATTAGAAATCCTTTTCCCCAGTAACTTGTCCTTAGGCTTGAATTTTGAAATCAAAGCATTTTAAATATATATATATTTGAAATCAAAGCATTTTAAATAATTATATATATATATATAATTAATCCAGCAGCATTTTTTCTTTTTTTATTAATAATATAATTTAAAAATTTTACATGTGGATCCCAGTCTCCTCTCCCTTCCTCCCTCCCTCCCTCCCTCTCTCCCTCCGTCTTACCCTCCTTTCCCTGTGACATTCACCCTGGCCACCCTCCCCTCCCATCCCCCCATCCCCATTCCACTTGTAGGGCTATGCTATCCAGGTTGGGTCATGTAAATCTGTCAAGTCATTTGAAGTAGGGACTAGGACTTCTCTCCTGTCTGTAGGTTAAGGGGGTATCCCTCCATGGGGGATGTGTCCACAAGGTCCTTTTGTGCACCAGGAATAGATCCTGTTTCTACTGTTTGAGGTCCCTTAGACTGCTCAGTCCTTCTAGCTGAGACCCATATTCAGGGGGTCTGAGTCAGTCCCATGCTGGATTCCCAGCTATCAGTCTGGCGGGGGTGGGGGGGTGGGCATTAGCTCCTCCTTGTTCAGGTCAGCTGTCTTTGTGTGTTTCTGAAACCTGGTCTTGTCTCCTCTCTTTGCATCTGGTTTCTAGTTCGATTCAGTGTTTGGTAATGGGTGTTTGCTTCTGTTTCAAACAGGTACTAGATGAGAGCTCCATGATGGTGGATAATTTAGTTGATGATCTCACCATCAGGGAAGGGCATTTATGGTAGCCTTTCCATGGTTGCTCGAATTATTAGTTGGAGTCGCAGACCCATTTCTTATTTAAGAAATTGTACCACTCACTCCTTGGGCAAGACATAAATGAATGAGTTGATTGACTTTAATGCCAATCATAGGTATCATCTAAATTGCTTCATATGCTGAAACCCATTGTGAAATTAAGAGTTAGGGCTATTAGGAGGTTGCCATAGTGAGCACCACTATTCATCTTGAGAACACAAGATAAAATCTTTAGTCCAGAAGGTTAGGCTTTGTTACCCAAAAACTCCATTGGCATCTTGACTCTAGATTTCTTTGTCTCCAAAGCTGAACACATTTCATTTGTTTATAAACTACATAGTTTCACAATAAACCCACTCTACTCCCTCATTTATATATGTAATATATATTATTAAAATGCAGCAGCCCTGTTACCAAATGAGCTATTCTTTCTTTGCATTTTTTATTAATTATTTTTTTCATTTATTTTTCATCTTGTCTGCAGTTTCCCCACCTCCTTATCCAAATAGGCTATTCTTAAAAAAAATATGAAAGTTATGCAATTCTCCTGTCTCTCCTTTCTCTGTAGCTGCATCATAGCTACCTGTTTCAGCATCTAGCTAGGAGCTTATGGTGATTTTGTTGTAAGTGTTGTATTAGGCAAGGATCTCTAGATTAACAGAATTTAAGAAGTGTGCATATGTTATAAAAGGGGATTAATAAAAATGGACTCCTATGATAGGGATGGGACACTCTAACAGTGACTTTATGTAATCTGGAGACCCTAAATTCTGCTCAGTTCCTGAATGCCTCAGTGGTTCCAACTAGCACTGAGGACCAGCAAGACTCCTTAGAGTTGCTGGTCTTAAGACAGCAGCAGCAGCAAAGATGAACACACTGGAAAGGGTAGGTTGGTTAGAAACATTGCTTTTTCTTTATATCTTCTTTATATCTTCTTATATCTAGGGCACAGTGAAAAGATGCCATGTACTATGGAGAATGTTCTCCTCCCATCAGGTAATAAATACTTCCTGGAAATGCCCTCTGAAACCCATCAGTGGTGTGCCTCTTAGTTAACACCAGAGGTTATCAAGTTGACCACCAAGAGTAAACATCACAGAAGCTCACAGTTACTAGAGCTGAGAGTAATACAATTTTATAGGCCAGTGTAAATGTGAGAAAACATGGAACTCACAGAGGTGTACATGGAAATTTGACACCCACTCACAGTGTGGACACCATATCCAATACCAAAGCAGCTGCTTTATTTGAGAGGGTCTGGGTTTGGAGAAGAGGAGAAAAGGACAGGAAGAAGATGAGATGATGAAGGGAGGAAAGGGCACAGGTCCAGTGGGTACAGAGAGAAGGTGACATCCACTAGGCTCACACATGCATATTGTCATGGGTGCACTGAGGTGTGAAACAAGTCAGGGCCCAGGCAGGATTAAAACAAGAATAAAGAGGGGTTCCTCAGAAGTGTTGGGTAAATAGACTGATCAAAATAAATGTATGGATGTATGAAAAATATAGTTAGTCCAGTCTCTTTAGAGTATGTTTGAGCAGTGGAGGCTCACTCCCTTTGACTCAGTACACCCCAAATCAGACATAACATGCTATAGCTCCATGTGGTTGTCCTCGGGTAGGGTCTTAGTTCAGAACTCTATCCCGCAGGATTTCAGAGCATGACCTGCAGCTGGTTGGATGTCAAACTGCAGGCATTGTGCATCTTGGCCAAACAAAGACCAATGAGGCAGCCTTTACTTTGGGGATTCCTATTGATCCAGAATCCCAGCATAGAGTAATTTTGCATCCTACTGAGCCCAGGCCTCACTTCCTGATTTAGACAGATAGTGAGTATAGCATTCTAGGGATGTAGAGGCTTGGAGGTTCAAGTTTCCTGAAGTAAGGAGTTCCTACCAGTGTCTGCTCAGTGTGTGGTGAAGTCATCTGGACTGTTTGTCTTTTAAAGGTAGGCTTTTATAGACAGAATAACAACATGTTACCTACCATGGGGAGATAGACGAATGAACTCTTGCATTATAGAGAAGGCTCCCATGTGATGAAGAATCAACCCATGCATGTTGGTGAGGTCATCACATATAAGGAGAGGCCTGTTGGGAATTCCTTAACAAGGGAGGTTGGTGGGTATGTTATGGGCAGTTTCCTGCCAGTCTGGTCTCAGAGCCATGTCAGTCCCAAAATAACACACAGGGACTTGATTAGTTATAAAGTTGTTGGCCAGTCACTAGTATTTCTTATTGGCTAGGTCTGTCTTAAATATTAACCCATAACCAGTATTATATGTATTTCTACATGGTCTTATCTTACTGAGAATGCCAGACATCCATCCTCTTTTCTGAGATCACAATAAGACTCTATTATGTTTCCCAGAATACTCCACCTCTCCTAGTCCCACCTATCTTACTATTGGCCAACAGTGCTTTATTCATTAACCAATAAGGGAAACATATTTACAGAATGGCATTTCCCATCATCTCTTCTTTTTGTCTAAATAAAAAGGGCGTTAACTTTAACATAGTAAAATACATAACAAAACAGTTATCAAATTAGAACTATAGTTAACAAAATTTAGTCCATTAACATTTAGTAAGATTCAAAGAAAATATTCCATCATCCATCCTATCTTTGTGAATCTAAAAATCTTATATGTAACTTATCTTTAATCCTAACTAAGGAAAACTATAGCGATAACTATCTGTCTTCAACTCCACCAAAGACCACAGAAGAATAATATGTACCTCTAGAAATGACAGAGACATCCCACTACCTGGACATTCATCCAAAGTTCTTCTGTAAATTGGCGCATTCATCATCGGCCCATAGGCTGTAGTATATCTGTCAGACTCCTCAGCAAAGCAGGAAACTTTAAACTGTCCACCTGTATTGGCAGTTTGTCAGTCACTTTTCTCTGTGTCCTGCAGAATTTCTGGCAGACTCTTCCTTGGGACAGAAATCCTGTAGCACTGTCCATCTTGTTTTAGCAGTCACGTTCCTGTGGGTCCTGCATGTCTACTTTATAAAGCACATAGTTAAATAGTTAAGAGCCGTATCCTGTTCAAATGGCTAGTCTTGCCATATTGGAAATAAACTCTGAAATGAGTTTCATTGTTGTCCATCTTCCCTTCTGACACAGTTGGTGTTGCCAGTAGCAGTTGAACCTCACTGCGAAGAAAACCTCTAAACCATTTTAAATGCCATATTCTGTAGGTCTTTGAAAGGTTTGAAGAATGCTTATCCATTTGAAATATATCTCTATGTATCTAGAAATTCTAACCAACCTAACCATAGCTTTGAATATCATAAGTAACTATCTACAGTCTGTACTTAATTATACATTACATTTTTAAATAAGTTATGTAAACACAATACCTACATAAGAGGAAAAATATATTTATCACAAAATTGACCTTAAATTTGTATAGATAAATGAAAATCCATTCCAAAACAAAGTATTCATTTCTATACCATAATCCTCTTTTTACCTTTAAAAAGAGATTGCTTGTGATCACTAACCATTTATAACCAACCCCATTTAGATGAAAACAAACATTTATAGGAAATATTTGGGAATTTGGGCATCATTCTTTACAAACTGCTTTCTGCTGGTTGGGGACTCTGTACCACAATGTGAATCTTTAGAAGATGAAGAAAACCTTGCTGTAGTCACTAAGGCTGCCTTGTCCCAGCTGTTTTGAATGTTGGATCACCTAGGACACTACATCAGGGGGTCTTGATTTTGTTGTTCCCTCCTGGAAGGTTTCACTCTCCCTGTGGAGTGGGGGTGGGGGAGAATGGGAGGGAGAAAGGGAGGGAGAGGGGACTAGGATTGATATGTAAAATAAGAAAAAAATAGTTAAAAAAAAACAATGAAAAAAGTGGGTCTGGAGAGATAGCTCAGCCATTAAAGGCTAGGCTCACAACCAAAAATGAAAAAAAGAAACTGAAAAAACATGTAAGTTGTGTTAATTTAGCAGCATGGATTACTGTGCGTTTTAGCAGTTGTTGCTCTTTCCTAGCAATTGAGAAATTCAAAGACAACACAATAGCATGTAGTATATTGACTCTGTGTACTTTCCATCTTTACATGGCGTTTTTATTGCTCTATTTCTTTTACTTCTATTTTTTTTTTTTCATTTTTTGAGACAGGATTTCTCGCTGTAACTTTTGACTGTCCTGGAATTTACCCTGTGTACCAGGTTTGCTTTGAAATCAAAGAGATTTGCTTGCCTCTGCCTCTGGAGTACAGGGATTAAAGGTCTTTGCCACCACACCCAGCTACTCTCTCTTTTTAAAACCACTTTATCCTGTTTCTTTTTTTTTCCTCTCAAGCCTATATTTTAAAACACACTGTAAACCTTTATAGATTTTTCTTTATCTTAATCTGTCTTTACTGTAGATTTTTATCTTTTTCTGGCCCAAGTCTTTTTATCTGCTAAACAACAACATTGCTTTCCAATATGGCAGGGGTATGTTTACTGCCAGCAGTGAGAGCTGTGTTCACTGCCTTGCTCTATGCTGCCATCAAGCAGCATGCTGTGGCTTGGAGATGTGGTCACTGTTACAGGATTCAGTTGTTAGAAGGGCTTCTTAAAAGTGCCTTGGATTTTTTTCTGCTTATGCCATGTCAGGAAACCTCCCTTAAAGGAGCTGTGCCAATCTCTGCTTGTGTCTAGCAAAACAGAGCTTGTCTAAGAAAAATGATGCTACTAAGAAGCCTTCCTTGTCTCTGTCCTTCTCTTTTTTTTCTAAAATTCTTCTTTAAGGTTTTGCCAAGTTTTAAGTGGAAGTTCTTAGTACCCACACTGTAGGCGCTATTTTGTATGGGCAGTTTCCAGCCAACCCTTGTCAGTCCCAAATAACACACAGAGACTCTATTAGTTATAAAAAGTTTGGCCAGTTACTAGTTTTTCTTATTGGCTAAACCTGTCTTAAATATTAACCCATAATCACTAGTATATTTATTTCTACATGGTCTTATCTTAGTGAGAACACCAGACTCTGGTCCTCTCTTCCCAAAATCACATCTAGACTCCACTACCTTTCCCAGGATCCTCCACCTCTCCTAGTCCCACCTATCTTACTTTCCTATTGGTGAACAGTGCTTTATTCATTAACTAATAAGTGAAACATATTTATAGAATGACATCTCCCATCATGGGTGTCCACTCATACATACCATGCCATAAAAAGTTGGTTCAGTACACCCTCATCTTCTCCAGCTGCTCCTCCACAGTGAAATAAACCGAAGACAGGAGGACAAGGGACCTGATCCTGGCCACACCTGCAGCTGCCACCCATGCCCCATACACACCATCCCTGCTTAGCCTGACCCTGGGCCCTGCCTATGTTCAGTTCCCCTCCACCTGTCAGGCTCTAGGCATACCACTTACCTATCCTGTTAATGCCAGGTAAACAAGAATTTGGTGAAATGATAACCTGATGGATGTTTATTTGGAGAGAAATCACTTACACCAGAAACAGATAACCACCACAGGTTCCAATTCCAAGGATGCACTAGATGCTCTTTGTCTCTAACCAGGAAGTAAGAGGGTATGCTAGGGTCCTGAAACCCAGACCTCATCCCCCCAGGTCATGCCCTCACCTGTCCCCACACCCCAATGGGATTGGACAGTGCAACACATGTGGGCAGTTGGATATCTCACTACACCCTGCCCTTACTATGCCCAGCCTCTAATGGACGTTCTCCTGGGCTCATTCTTACCCAGAATGCTTTCCTTCCCTATGTCAGAGAGTAATTGCCTAAGAAAGATGTCATGTCTTCAAATACCTTCTTTGGAATAGTGACACACCCTGTTATCTCAGGCCTCTACACAGAAAGACTGCCTTGGGTTTTAGGCTTTGCTGAATTGTATAGTGAACCATAGGGTCAGTACTCTGAAATTGTGGAACTCTTTATAAAAAACCTAAGAGCTAAAAAAAAGACATAAACTATCCCCCCCTGTCCCTATGCACAGAGCAGGCTTTATTTCTGCACATTCTTCTCTGAGCAGGATACATAAGAGGCCCTGTCTATTGAAGCAGAGCTCAGGGAATCTCACATCAGTGCATTGCAGAGAAGTGAGGAAGTCCCCCCCCACCCAGTCCTTATCTTTATGGTGTGAATGAAGTCTGTGATCTGGGAGCCAGGAAGAGTCTTCAGTGTGCAGTGGATTAAATCTCTAGGCTCCACCACCCACTGGATGAGTTCTCATGCTGCAGGAAGTTTAAAGCACATCTCATCATGGGGATGGTGCAGCCTTACTCACTAACACCGACACCAATGATGCTTGAGGAGGTGAAATCAGCAGAGGCCAACAGCTCCTGTTTTGCCCATGTGAGGTGCAGGGTCCTTTCCCCAGTTGCTGTGGTGGGGGACATACGAGGAAGGGTGGGGTCAGCTCTCATGCTCTCAGGGTCTATGCCCCTGACAACAGATTGTGCTCCCTAGGTGGGGTGCAGGGCCCACTCTCCTGCATCCCTGACACTAGGGCCAGCTCTAGTGTACTGGGCAGATGTGGTACAGAGCTCTCTATCCTGTGTGCTACAGTTGGTGAGGGTCAGGTCTAGCTGTCACACTCTATGACCCTGGGGGCAGCTCTCTCACCTTCTGTAGGTGGTAATGATTGAAGGGGTAGGACATCTTTCTGTCATCCAGGTCCCCACATGGCAGACAAGAGGGTAGCAGGATTAGCTCTCCTGCTCTCATGCCCCTAGGGTAGTTTAACCTGTTTTCTGGACTTCACAGGGTCATTTCTAGTGTGCTGCCCAGGTGAGGTGCACACCTGGGGTAAGGGTTGGGGTTGTCTTTCCCAAGTACCCTGGTTATGGGGGGAGGTAGGGAGACAGCATTCCCCTGAGGGTCTAGGCTAGCCCTTCTGCTGCAGTGCCTAGCAAG